>CAJNIZ010047304.1:188703-273602 GCA_905231905.1 Symbiodinium pilosum | reverse complement strand
CCCTTTTTAACATTGGCATTGAAAGCCTCCAGAAGCAAATTTGTTCCCACGACGGAAATCTTGCACCGCCTCAGACAGAACAGTTGTCAATGTTAAAAAGGGAGTGCGGGGATGCGTCGTCGCGTCATTGAAAATGCTTAGTATGCAGGTGGTGCAAGATTTCCTCCATCCACAGTAGTAGTGGGAAAATCATAAGAGGAAGAGTATGAATAATAGTAACAGGAGTACTAGTAGCAGTGACAATGCTAAAGGTAAAAGTAGTAAGGGCAAGATCAAAATCAAAAGTAAAGTCACACTTGCGATGCATAATTAAGAGCAACTGTCAAAGCCATGGCAGCAGCAATGGCATAGACAAACAGAAGGGATTGCAGTGGTATTGGTATCAGTGGTTAAGACTCACATTTATCGACACAATAACAAGACTCATTCAATAGCAAAAGCAATACGTTAACAGAAACGTTAACAGAAATCCTACGGAACGTTGGAATCACAAGAACAAGGGTTGTAATGACAATGACAGCAGCGACAACAGTGACTGTAATCAGAGTAGGGATAGCAATGGCAATAACAGTAATTAATGGCAAAACAATAGCAATCAACCCCTGAAGGTGCGAACAGCAGTTGCAACAGCGGTATTGTCACATGTTTTTGTAATGTCACTACTGCTGGTTGCTGCAGCTTTAGCACTGATTGCAGGAGGCCAGAAGCAGAGAGCAGGGAGCAGGAAAGCAAGAAGCAGAAAGCCACAGCTAGAAGCAGGAAGAAGACAAAGCAGAGAGCGGAGGCCGAAAATAGAAGGCAGGAAGCAGCAAGGCCAGAAGCAAAATCCCAAAAGTAAGCAGCAACATGCATTCCCGAAAGTGTCACCGCCCATTTATTCAGACACGAGACAAGTGACTTCAATGCTGTTCAGGCAGTCCGTCTTTCAAGGGCCTTCTCTGAAGCCCATTCACTGCTGGCAAGGGCAAGACACCACGTGCTGCTTTCTTATTGGGATGTACCAGCATCTACGACTACTCTCTTTGCGCCTTGGCTGTCTTGGCAGAATCCCTTCAGAGATCTTTATTAAACTTTGTCCATTTCAGTGGCCTGAGCGGCAAATGGCCCTTTCCCGCCTCCGCAGTGTGACCCAACGTAGCTAAAGCCTCACCAGCACGGTTGGCGGTTGGCAGATACCAGGCTGGCGGCTCATCGTACGGCAGATTCACCTATCAGCGCGCGGGCTGAGCATGAGTCAATGAGTCCATTGGGACGTTTACAGGTTCTCTCTCAAGGCCTCCAGCGTGAGGGCTTCCCTCCACGCTGCCAGCTCTGCCAGCTGATTTCCCTCTTCTCTGGCCATGACTGCCTTGAGCTCCAGGCTGGCCAAGAAGAGAATCTTATCTGCAGGATAGACCGCCCAGTCCTGTGGCACACATCAACCAAAAGCGGCCCAGCCCGACTCCAAACATGCGCGCCTTCGTTCCGTTGAAGTTGCGCCAGGCGATGCCTGGTGGAATAGCCATTCTCGCTTGAACGCGAAGCCTTGGCCGTGGCGAAAGCATTATCGCATCTTCGAACCCTGAACATCGCAATGAATCTGTGGTTACAACACCTGCAGATGAGGTTCTGCTCCACTTGTAAGTGCCGGAGTGCTTCATGTGACCGACCAGAAAAACCAAGCTTGG
Source organism: Symbiodinium pilosum (assembly GCA_905231905.1). Lineage (NCBI taxonomy): Eukaryota > Dinophyceae > Suessiales > Symbiodiniaceae > Symbiodinium > Symbiodinium pilosum. Next base: position 271,935 of record CAJNIZ010047304.1, on the reverse strand, counting down.
CGAAGGAAGCTCCCCTCGCGAAATGCCAAATGCCTTCCAGCTTGCAAAAAGAAATTGAGAAACAGCAGAACGGCATCTGTTCGAGACCAGATGCCAGCAAGAAAAGGATCCGAATCGCATTGCTCGGGCATCTGCGCGGAAGTGATCTCAAAAAAGCGCCCAAATGCCAGCAAAGTCAGTGGCCAAACCGAGGCAAACCGGGCAGGTGGAAACCCAGTCTCGAAAACTCCTTTGCCGACCTCGGATGCTGAGGCGGCTACATTACCAGGAACTTCTAGACTAAGCGATGGAAGTCAAGCTTCTTTTGGTGGTGGGGTGGCATGCCAAAGTGTGAGGATGATCCACGTGAGAGCAATGTCTCGACAACACGAGTTCGTAATTCTGCATCAAATACGGGGAGCGTGATTTCGAACTCATCTCCGAGGACGCTCGGCGTGACGACACGATTTTGAGCCAAAGTATGAGGATGCCCCGCGCGAGAAAATCGAACAGCGACTCTGACTAATGATGCTATATGATCGCTTCCCCCTGAAGATACACCCCCTTCATCCCTTCATAATAGATACTGCACCCAGAAAATCCCAAAATCCTGGAAGATCTCCGAGGACGACTGCTAAAAGGGCCAAGACTACTTTCAGATCGGACTAATTCAGATCCCCCTTGTCATCACCAGCGGGATGCTAAGGCGATTCAATGCTCATAAGAAATTGTGGATCTTCCCTTCTTTTCGCGTTTTCTTGATGTTTTCAAGGCTTTTACAAGGGAATCCATATGAAGTCATTTAACGGAAATCTAAGTAGAATCACGGATCCAGTCCACATGTATAACACACTAGCGAAAATGAAAACGTGTCGCCTTTTCTTCGTTTTCATGAGATGTCCACATATTCTGTTCGCTTCAAAGAAATTATACCAGCAGGATGCAGCAGGTGCTATCACCTGAAGGGAGACGAAGGCAGACAATTGCTCCAGACACCCGGCCATGTCTTTAAAAAATGGAGAAACCTTACAGTTAAAAATTTTGGGAAACAGCAGGGATGTTGGGCGGCGAAGATGGAATGCGTTGCTGAGGATGCTGCTCAGACATGGATTGGGGGAAGAAGCGCCCGCAGCTCGGTGTAAATGCCGCACTTCTGCATGTCATAGAGTGCACATGCCCAGTAACGTGCTATCAACCATGCCGCTCTAAGTAAGTGTACATAGCTTCTGCAAGTAGTCGGATGCCCATAGCTCGGGTATACGCACTGAATGGGGTGGCATGGTGATCCACTCATGATAAGCCGCTCTTAGGGTAGCCCCATGGGCTTGTCAATGCTTGTCCCACACCCCTTGGGAACGTTATGAAGAAGGTCTCTGCAGTAATGATTTGTTTTGGCTTATTTCTTTCTTTCCTTCTGGTGGACCATCATCAGACTTTAACTAAAAATAGCTCTTCTCGCGTGGAGGGCCGTGTGCTCTTGGCTCGAAATCACGCTTCCCGTGGAGGTTAGTCACATTTCAGAACCCCAGCCCACCACCAAAGAGAAAGCAGCAACAAAATTAAGAAAAGGAGCAGAAATCAAACAAACAACCAGGACACCAAACAAAGCAAAATCTTGACATTATTTACCACTTACGAAAGTCATACCATGTCATGTTGTTTGCCTGGGCGTCTACCTGACTGCAACCAACAAATCATGCGCAGGCTTGGTCTTTAAATGTGCCAAAGTGGCCAGCCGCAGAGCTAAATGCTCCAATGATTTAGCAGCATCTATAGAACAAGCCGACCGACCTTGAATGCGGCATACCCATGACAGCGTGTCCAAATTATGCATGGGATAGATTTGTCGAGGAAGTGAGGAAGCACGTCCGTTGTCAATATCAGCCGCATGGAAGTCTCCAGTGTGCATGAGCGTGTGAAAGCTCATGTGCACCAAGTGGGGGGCGCCCGGCATTAATGAAGGTAAGATTTCTGCAAATGGTCGCGCCAAGCGCAGAAGGGACTGGTTGCCACTGGCCTCTGTAACATGAACATACAAATGTACACAAAACGGGTGCTTGGGATGGCTCGCCAACGCAGTCTCCAGAATGCGCAGTGCTTGCTGCGCCTCGTGCCTCGGATATCCTGGGGAAATCCAATAATTCCATGGCTGCGTGTTCATCAAGGCATCAGCGGTCAGAGCAGCGATGTTGGGGTTCGCTTTCGGCCCGCCGCTATCTGCAAGCACCAGCATCATTTCGCGAGCAAAGGAATGTGTCAGACCCTGTTCCTCTGCCACATACTCTTCAGGCAATGCTCTGTACCTAGCCAACAGTGCACGAACCAGCCCACTTTCGACAACGTTGCTGCTATTCCAGACTCCGTCATCCAGCTTGGACTTGCTCATTTGAGCTGCTTGCTGAGCCTTGGCGTGGGCCAAGGGGAGGCTTTTTAAAAGCCTGGGCTCATCGAAGCTGTTTAGATTTGGGCCCAGAGCGAGGCCCTCAGCCCACACGCACATCACACACGCCGGGTCCACAGCTTGCGCGGAGCGGAAGGAAATTACGGCTCGTCGGAAGTCAAATGCTGCGGTAAATCTGAAGCCCTGGTCAAAGTACCTCAGCAGCAGTCATGCTTGCTGTTAAGCCTTAAGCAAAACCTCTTGCCAGAGCAGGTTGATAACTTCAGCTGCGGTTCTGCTGCGCCAGGCCGGATGCATCCACTGGGAAGGATAACTCGCCCAAGTCATCAAAAAGCTGGATGTGATTTTCTTCAGGCGGCCAGGAAACGTCAGGTTCCATGCCAGCTGACAGGACCACCAGGCAAATCAGTTCAGGTCTCACAGCCATGGCGCCAATTCTACAAGAGACGAGTTTGGGCTCAACGAGCTTCAGTCCACCAAACCTGCTGCTTGAACAGAAACTCCCAGGTGGGAAATTTTTGGCTGGAGCCAAATGTCCTTTCTTTGCACAAATCTGCAGGCGCAGGCCCTCCTCCCGTTTTTCAGGGCAGCACTCCCATGTTGCAGGATGCCTGACGGCCGAGTATGAAGTAGCAAAGCGATTGGCAGAGCGCTGGGGCGTCTTGTTTGGAACGCTGTTGATGCAGAGCAAAGTCATGTTGACACCAAGGTGCTCTGAAACTTGCTGAGCAGCTTCAGCGATGTATCAATCGACCTGCAGTACCAATCACCGGTCTGTCGTCTACAGCGCTGCCGCCCATGCCCGACATAAGCCAGAATCACTGCCCTGCAAGTCAATTGAACATGTTCTGACATCTTTAAGCGAAAGAGCGCGATGTTCTGGAAGGACTGGTTGATGAAATCCTGCAACAGCGAAACAGGGAATATCCTAAAACGCACACGACGGCAGCTCAACCACGTACTTCTGAGACCATGGAAAAAAGCTAATGAAAATTTGGCTCAACAAAGTGCCATGTTTTCACAATGCACAAGGCAAAATGGTTTTGACAAAACTGGCAGTGATATGCAGTGATTAATAGCGAGGATTCAACGTTTACAGCCTGCCCGGCAGAGATCCTGCCGACAGACTACCCTAAACTCTGCCGCGCCTGCAGTGCGCTTTCCAGCTCGCTGATGCGAACGTTGAACCTGGCATGTTCTACCCAGCAGCCATACCCAACTCAATTTCCTTGCTGTGTGAGAAGCGAACACACGCGAACCGTACCCTCCTGAGTGCAACTGAACTTTGAGAATACAGGCTGCAGGACTCAACATAGTCTCTGTCAAAGCGATTGTTCAGGAAGTCTAGGAGGTCCTTTGGAAACGGGAACTCCAGCACAGAGGCATGGATGTTGAGATGCTGTGGCTCGTGCATGGCTCTTCACCTTGAAGTCATCCACAATTGTCTGGAATGAGCCCACCAGCTGATGAATCCTGGAAACTTCTGAACAGGTAAAGCAACAGCTTCTGGCTGTTTGTATCTGAGTGAGCTAAGGCGACTACCCATCCATGGACTTCAAGTGAATCTTTAGCTGATTGAACTGGTGGATGGTGCTGAACCTTTGAGGTCACGCTCATCTTCAGCTAGAACGGCCTACTTTCGGAAGGAACCGCATGATAAGAGGAAGACATGTGCATGAGCTTCACAACCCTGCGGCAGAAAAGATCGAAGCGCCCAAAGATCAAACTCTCATTGAAGTCAAACCTCAGGGCCGTGATCCAGCAAGTGGTCATTGAAACAGCAAGGTCTGGGTACCTGACTGCTTTCCCTTCGGCAAAGTCATCAGCTTGTTCTTTGTGAGGTTGTACTGTTCTTGGTACCTTACACCAAGAAACAAAATGCCGCACATCCTTGCCCCGCCCCTGCTGTTGTCTGCTGCTGTATACTGACAATTTTTGAATTAGTCTCGGCCTTTGGATGTTGCACAGGCGCAAAGAAAATCCCAACAAACTTGCGCTTAGCAAGCTTCTGCCGCTGACCTGAGGAGGTTCAGCATGGAATCATCCGCGGAAAGCAATTGAAGAAACCCTTATTCAATTCACTATTCCAATTCCTAGCAAAAAATCTGACCGCAAGCCCCTGCAGAAAATTGTCTGTCTCCGTGAGCGTCCTTACTTGCAGTATTTCCTGCTTGGCAAAACACGGGCAAACAGGAGGTTTGCCCAGGAATGGACACAGAACTGATGGGCCAACAGATCGTGCCGCACGTCGCGTCGCGTTCGACAGTAAGTTGGCATTGCACGCGCACTTGGGCTGAAAGACAGCCATATTGCGTAGTGCTGCTGATGCGATGATACCGCTTGCGCAACCACAATGCAAAAGAATGTAGAGGTACCATGCGCATTCATGTGACTGTGTGACTCATGCCACTGGCTGCTTTTCAGCCTTTGAAACCTGTTCCCTTCTGTTGTGCCGCTATTCAAGCGCAAGAGCTGCAAGAAACATCAAACTGCTCCCACCCTTCAAAAATCATGGCAACTGCGCCCCTACGGCAGTAATCTTGATGTGCAAATTGCAAAGGAAGAAGTCATTCGATGAGTTGCCCGCAGCTCATCCAAACTCTGACCGAGACTTGTTGGATTGCAGACACAAAAGAAACAGGCTCGAAAAACAGGGTAACACGCACACAGCCGCGTGGCTCTTTGCTTTCGTTACAAGCACATTGCAGACTGAGCTGCATAACCAGGCTTTTGCACTTCATACCGAGAGCTTTAAAAAAAATGGGTAGATTCGGTCTGGTTTTGCATTCCTAGTTTTGCGGCATGATGCCAGCAGCTCTGAGATTCGAAGTGTTGAGTGAGTTTAACTCAGAAACTGCGTCAGCATGGCTTTATATGAATTCCAACAAGTCCACAAGGCAGTTTGATTATGGCCTCTTCGCATGCACTTTCTCTCATTACACCTGAAGACTGTCGTGATTCAACCCCTGTCTGCAAAATGCCTGACAAACAGGAGGCAAACCATAAGCTTTCGTACTTCAGTCGTTTGCCTTACCCTTTGGCTGGTCGTTGCCTCTGCCATGCCAACAACGCAGCTATGGTAACCTCTGGCTTGCACACAGCCCTAGGCCCTTGAGATGCACACCAGGTGGCGTTTGACGCTTGGTCGCTACTCTGCATGAGCGTAGCTAGATGCAAACGGCCAAATTGAGCCAAGATGTTGCCATGAGCACCCGACGATTCGTTCAGCTTCAAACAGATATCCAGGTGACCAATCAAGTCCGGAGGATACGTTTCCCAAAGCCTCGAACCATCAAACAAGCATAAGATTTGTTGCACATTCCTGGCAAGCTCAGTGGACAACTGCGACGCATCCTCGCAATCTCCGATGATGCAAGTCTGCCAGACAGTGGCCAATGATTGGAACGTGGGCCATGTCAGATTGCAAATACATGATACGCAACAAAACCACAGCTTTGCCAGGTCATAAGCTTGCGCCTTGCAGTTGGTGATCATCTGGTTTGTGATCTTCGAGAAAAGGTTGGTAATGCGCTCTGACCTGACTGTTGTGTTGGACGCCTTGAGAGATTCGGTTCATTATTGAGGCAGCGTCGTGTTGTAGTATCTCGCAATGGTGTGGATCATTGTGACCTCTCGCACGCATTCATTTCGCACATGGTCTTGCTGGATACCGTGTAGCTGGAGCAAGCTAGTCAAGCTGCCGAATTCAGGAGCGAGGGCAGAGTGTCGATGATCTGCGACCTCATGATTTTAGATGGAGGCATTGCGCACCCTTGGCCACTGAGGTCTCACAAGGTGACGCAAAGCGAGGATGGGGCGGCGTTCCCGAGTACAAAGGCTCAATGAACTTTTCAAGCGTTGTGAGATACTTCACGTTATCCTTGGGCACTAAGAGTGTGCGGAGTGGTTCTGCTAGAAAATGCAGGAAAGCGTCCCGCCTTCGCTTCGTTGAAGGCCTCCGTGATGGAGATGTCCTCCAGAATCACCATGGCAACACGGCCAACGGCTACAGCGGCTACAGCAACACTCCACTGGACATTGCAAGGAAACAAGTCTAGGGATCGATCGATTTGCTTCCAGCGTCGAAGGGTGTTGAAGACCGTTTGACGGCCTAGGCACGAATCAATCTGTGAGCAATACGATCTGCCATGGCAGCCTGGGCGTGCCACTTTTTGGGGCCACGTCGCTTCCTCCATGACGCGTCACAGCCTCGTTGCCACATCCCCCTCCTAAGAATAGCAACGGCTGCATGAAGCAAGACATACTACTCATTTGGCGATGCTGGCAGGCAAGATTGCACTTCTCCGTAGGACCATGAACCAGGAATTACCTTGCGCTTTTCACGCGGTTCAAGCCTCTCAGGGAAATCTTGACGACTCACCCTGCCATGCGGAGATCTGAAGGCCGTGCTCCATGACACATTTTCCAAGGTCCCAAGGTGCGCTGGCCTCTTGACTCTCCTTCGACTATCTCCAGCTTGAGGTGCGTCACAGAAGCTCATTCCACCCGAAACGGAGCACTCCGCTCAAGTGAGCTCCATGATCATCTGCTAAAATCGGGGTCACTGTCCAAGCTCTCAGCAGAACAGCTCCTGAGTTGCTCTTTTACTCCTCAGACGCAGACAGCGAGTGCTTCATGGCGACTTACTGACTTCAAGTTTTCCTACTGCTGTAGGAACTACAGTTTTCCGGCATCTACGTAGAGTCCAAAGGCACCCGTACACTCTGGTCTACATTGTCTACATTTGCTTTCTGCTGCGCTCAATTGAGAAGCTTTTGCTTGTCACGAAGCTGAAACACTGTCTTTGGCTGCACCGAAAGTGACGGACCAAGCAGCAAGTCTCCTTTCTGCATGGCCACATCACCACCCGTGCTGACCCTGTCCTCGCGGCCACCCTCCTCCTGACCACCACCACGCGCCATGACCTATATAATCCCATATTCATCGCACCGCGCCGCACGCGACCCACCTCCGCGACCAACCTCACCGCAATCGCCCAACCCTCCGCGACCGGTCCGCACCGCATGGCATTCCGTATCGCTGCCAGCCCGTTAAGAAACTAGAACAACCCAACCTGAGAGGGGTTTTAGGGAAAAAGCTGGTCGCAAAAGAGCTCGTCGCAAGCCAGGACATTCTGCTACAAGCCTTTGCCGAGAAATGGCCGCCCAAACTTGAAACCCAGCATTTTTGATTCACAGCCTTGTGCGGTTCAAACACACACTGTGCATGGAAATGCATGGAATCACGTTCCTTGCCAGCCGAGAATCTGAGTGAGATTGCTGACCCTCTGACCTCCACCATCTTGTGGCCAGTTCACATCGATCATCCACAGACAGTTCAGGCAGAGCTCGGAGGTCCAGGTTCGCGAAAGCTTGATGACCATAGAGCCGGCGCGACGGAGCAAAGCAGTAGGCAGAAGACAGCCATGTCTGGAAGATTGAGGACGGCCATCCAGCCTGAGCACGAAGCCCAAGCTCCATATGCTGCCAATCCTCATGAATGAAAGTCCTTGGCTTCCGCACGGACGTTCACAAGTTCTATTGGCCCGAGCAGTGTAGAACCGATGCCCCCGCAACGTTTGAGCATGCTAAGCTTGATTCCAAGATTCAGATCAAAGAGAGTTGCCTGCAACAGCTGGTAGCCATGAGCGGCTGCCAAGTCGTGCCAAGCTTGCATGCTGCAGCCTGACCAATGCTGCTCTCGCTTCCCCTCCATCCAGGCCACTCCCATCCGCCCGGCTTTGCCTTCTGAGAAGCGCTCCCGGAAACGTATCGGCGGCGGAAAAAGCCGATTGTATTCAACAACCATGAACGTCGGCTGCGCAAAACGACCATTTCGAAGGAGAGCCTCTGCAAAAAAGCAATCCGCGTGATCAAGGTCCTGAGATATCTGAGATGTGGCCATGACGTCATTCCGGTCTGATCTTGTTACTTTCTCTCATGTCTTGTGATCATTCTTCTCGATGAAACCTGCAACAGTCACCTGCCTGCCCCGTCTGCGAAGTGTGGCCACCGTCTTCGTCGTTAGTAAGGTTTGTGTCCGACATCAAAGATGCAAGTTAGCGAGTGAGTGCCGTTGCATCAACTGAGGGACTTGAATCGGAAAGCAAGAAGGTTGGGGCCGTCTTGCACATACATGTGTGCCTAAGAAATCCTCAGCCGAGGAATGTTGCTCTTTTGTTTGTTACTGAGGTCCACTTGCTGACGAGGACCTCGTAGTATTGGCAAGGCGCGTGATTACTTGGCTTCTACTATCTCTGGCTCAGATGCACAATGAGAAGGTATGAGGGGAGGGTGGCATTTCTTGAATTTGGTCAGCGCAGCGTCTGTTTTGAGGGGGGGTCTTATGGCTATGACTGCCTCAGTTTCCCTCCCGTCTCAGGGCCGCTGTCCCAACATGCAAGATAAGTGCTGAAGGTCCAATCTTGGATTTACTCCTCAGAGTGTTTCTGAATGTTTCTGATGTCGGTACGGAAGTTTCGGCTGCGGATTCAAAAGGTGTCTGATTTGGTCTGATTCGGTCGTTTCAAAGTTTCACGTGCGCGTTTTTGTTTTGCATTTTTGTTCCTGATTGCTATGGCGCGAACACGCGTGAACAGCTGCTGTGGTCCGCGCGGGGGTTATCCACTCTGTGCCCAAACGGACGGGAATCTGTCTTCTTCAGGACATGCTCAAGGAGTCAGCAGACAACGCCAGATGTCTAGCTTATGGGCTGCCTGCAAATTCCCGGCACAAGACGGCGGCCACGAGCGGCTGCGCTTTTTCATTTTTCTACACCACTGGATGCTAAACCTCCCAACGGCAATGGGTCCAAGGAGGTCCCAGATGGCCTAGACGAGTCCAAGAGATCAACCTGGCAAGAGGTCACCGCTTGGCCTTTCGCTACTTTACCTTAGCTGCTGCTAGTTGCTACAGCCGCCTCCGACCCATTGACGCATGAATTTCGCTTGCCCACGCACCAAGCCATCAAATCTGGTTTCTGCGCCATGCTCTTCTTAGCCACACGTCAGGAACGCGATTTTGAGATCGAGAAAATTCGGCTGCTCTGTTCTTATTGAGGCTGTGGAGCAAGCTTTGAGGGCAACCCTCAGGGATTAGAAGGTGTACTGCAAATTCAGGTGACACAGAGGTTTCATTAAAAAAAGGGGCTCATCCTGCAGGCTCTTCAGTTTATGGTGTTTTGGAATTTCTTTTTTGGGCCTGCCGCCTTCTTGGACCTGAGACCAATGCAAGCCCAAATGGAGCCATGCAGCTGAGACTCTATCTTTAAGAGATCCACGCGCCAGGCTTCTAGTCGGAACAAGGCATCCTCCACCACCCGGCTCACATTGGACGGAGAAACGTAACCGGCATGGACGATGACACCTGGCCAGCGGCCTTCCAGAGTGCTTGCCAGCTCCAATCCCTCCACAGCGACTCCTCGAGCTCCTAAATCAAACGCACAGTTTGCGACATCGTTGATGACATCCTTGACGGCTGAGCCACCACGGCAGCTTCCATCGTGAGCTCCGAGGTTTACTACCACAAGCTCCGAGGGGATCAGCTTGTTTAGCACGCGAAAGCGGTCCAAGACATCAGCGAAAGGCTGCTGCGCTGTCGATACCAAGTATTGGCCATAAGTCCTCTGCCAGATCAAGTAATTCAAGTCATTCCGTCAAGACTAAGGTCTGCAAGCTTGGAACCAAGGTGCAGGCAACTGCATATTACTGAATGGCCATCATGCGATACGACAATTCGTATTCTGAAACATTTGCTTCTGAGCGACCCATTTAGTTCAGCGAAGGGCCACCTGGCAACACAGCAAGCTGTTGCAGTGTCTTGCGCACTTTCAGTGTTGAGCGTTTTGTTCGAGGTGTTCAGTAATCGTGCCTGGTTCAGCCCTGAATCGTCACATCATACCAGTATATACCAGTACAGGCTTGCTGGAATTGGCCGGACCACGACAAAGACAGTGCCTGCGGCTGAAGTCCGCAGCAGCCACAGACTCACAGACTGGAGCAACCTTCGCAGCGGGTCGTAAATGCCGACAAAGTCAACTGCCTCTCAACTTTGCAGCACAGGCTCGTCTGGCGGATATTGGGCCGCCCGCCCGGGCAGGCCAAAGTTGGCGTCTTGGATCCTGTTCATGACCAATCCCATGACCTCCTGGGCACTGCGTACAAGGAACACCCATCAATCACATGATCTCATCCGCAGTGAAAATCAGCGGTCATCAAAAGAGACGCTAGTGGATTTGGAGTCCTTCATTCCAAGTGGCCATCAGTTCATTGCCGGCACTACATGGCTGCGCTGATAGCCATGGGAAGTTGGGTGGCGCACGTGCCAGCATCTGCTCCTCCAAACGGGATTGATTCTTCAACAACCAATCTAGTCGCAGAATGCCGCCGAGCCGCGCAAGAGAAGTTCCAGGCCAACTCAAACTCCTCTTTCGTTGGGTACACGCACCTCCGCTTCAGACAGGGCGGCTTGCGCTAACTGCGACATACACCATAGCAAGGCACATTGCGCACATCTCTGACGAAAGTAATGAATGCTGACAGTAGATCACAAGGCCTCAGCGCCCGCGCTGCCCTAAGATACTTAGCACCTTGCATGTGAGGACCTTCCGGTTGGCGTTTCAGAAATCTGCGAAAAAAAATGTGCTGCAATGCGTGTCATGCCCAGTCGGTATTGTGATCTGGAATGTTAACTCAGGGTTTGGTAGGACACCAGGAGGGCGTCGTGCTCAGGCCATTTGTGACCGGGCAAGGCAATCTAGACCCTGCAGCCCTGCCGTCGTCCTGACTTGTTAGGACCCGTTATCACAATGTGCAAACATGTTTCAGCTTCTTCCATTGCCGCAGATAGGCATACCTACGGGGAGCAGCGCCCATCCATCAGTAAGTCTACATACAATGGCAGGCTATAGATCTACGTGCTAGCTTTGCTGAGCGGTGGGAGTTCGGAGAGACGCGAAGCCCGCATGCTAACGGCAGCTCATCTGTACGAGACGTGCTGCACCATGCTGCAACCGTAACAAAGCACCGCAAGACTCCCCGTGCAGCGCAAGAATCCTGAATCTGGCCATGCAAAGTTGATGATGAAGGCTTTCGGCAAAGCTTAGCATCGCATTTGAAATCTCCAAGGTAATGCGTCCAGCCTCAAGGGGCATGGCAGCACAAAATGGAAACTGAAAGGTAAGCAGCCGTAAGCTTAATACCTTCCACTCAATCACCTCGCTGGCGTCTGCGACGGACCACTCCAGTTCCTCCACGTGCCCATAGAAGCTGAGCATCATTCCTTCCTTGAGACAAGCATAATGCGAAGATGTGCGAGGCGTTTGCTTTGATGCCAGCCTGAAGCAAGGTCTCCAACTCGCAGTCCGCAGGCATGACCCCCATGAACTGCACTGGAGGGCAATACGCCAACACAGGTCCTGGCTGGAGAATCATGTTTGCCCTGCACCTTTTCCAATGACACCCTGTGTGATGCAGCTGGCGCAAAGCAGCCGGTGCGTAATGCTACCGCCCTATGCAACATTACCCTCATGAACTGCGAACCACAATGCGAAGAATGATTTGCGCAGTGCGAAGATCATAGCAAGTCTAGACGACATGTCAAAGGTGACGGGCTGGAGCAAATCACAGATAGGCAGCATGGCAGGATGCGTGGACCACACCATGAAGGTTAGGCACACGCATGCTGACATGTTGTGTTTGGACCCATGATGCCTAAGTCTGAACCCACACCACAATTCATCGTTCGGGGTCTCCTTCTTGTATCACACAAACACGTATCTAATGTGAATAGCGACTGGCTGTGAAACCGGAGCATATCTCTGCGTGCCAGTGATTTCTCTTTTTTTGCAAATGGCACCCTTATTCAAGGAGCCTGAGTGCTTCGCCGGCTTGGTTGTGTCCGCCTGAGCCTGCTTTGTGACCATAGTTTTTAAGGGAGCGAAATGCAGCAAGGCCTTCTAGGTTGATTTTCACTCGACCGCGCTAGCATGCACTTTCGTATAGCTGCGCCTCACCGATTGCAAGCACAGCTGCCCACCAGACATAGCCATGCCCAGGGCATCGCATTGCGCCATGCGCCACGCCATGGCATGCAACGCTCCGAGCATCTTTCAGCACAAGCTGCCTTTTGCTTGGGCAGAGAACTTTCGGAATGAGTAATGAATTGACAGGACACTAAGGCTGCAAAACAAAAGACACGGTTCCTGGCATCATTGAATGTTAGGTGTGCCTGCACATTGTCCTGAAAAAGCTGCGCGTCTGAGTAGCGGGCATGCAGAACGTTGAAAACTGCTTTACACTCCCGTCCTGAGTGCATCGGGCATGCTGATGGCTGTTCATGGTTCTGCAGCTCAGCAGTCTCGAGCCCCAAGGTCGGCACCCTTCAACTGCTCCTTGCGCAAGCGTTTTTCATGGCTGCAGAACCCAGCAACCAGAGAGAAAAAAATTGAAGGGCGGTCCGTGATCGAAGTGATCTTCTGCATGCGGCCGCGCCAAAACTCCAGTTCGCTGCGAGGACCAGGCCTGGCAGAGAAAGAAAACCACTTTTTACAAAACTCGCTTTGACTCGAGGCGGGACTCTTGCACGGGACTGTGCTGGTCCAAACCTGAGAGTGCAAGCTCAGCAAGCGCATGAGGAGAACCCAGAACTGAGATTCCAAGGCGGTATCCATCCTCAAGGTACCGCTCAATGTCTCGGCACCATGCCTGACAGCACTGTTAGACAGCTGACCTTAGTCACAGACCCTTCCTGTCTGTCAGCACGTCATTCAAAAGCGCCTCCAGCAGAGCACCATACTCCCCAATGACCTGGGCGCAACCATTTTAGGGCTCCGAGAAGCTTCCTGACATGTCAACCCTGCATTCCAACCTCACCTCAGGGTTGTCTCGCAAGGTGTCCTTCAGCATTTAAAGAGCAGGCAAGACAGTGGCAAGACATGCAACGCGGCATCCCGCACGCGCACACCTATCGCTGCTTTTGCTCTTTGCCCCTCTCATGCCTCTAACCCCGGATGAGACGGCACATGAACTGGGGGTGACCGCCGAGGGCGAATTGAATCAGCTTCTCCGCTCTTCAAGGAAGGAAGAGTGAAGAGCTCACGGAAAGCTTGGTCTCCAGTCATCTCTAAAGCTGAGCTTGCGCGTGTTTGCGTGTTTGCATCTTGTTTGAAGACATGGAGATCCGAGCTCTGAGCTCAGGCGCGTCACTGTACAGGCGATGGAGCAGGCAGCGGCAGAAGACCAGCACGACCTCAGCCGATGCGCTGCGTGCTTTGCTGTTGAGTTCCGGCTCCGGTGGCTCTTCATGTCTGAGACGGCTGCGGCAGTTCTCTAGCAGCCAAGCAGAAGTCCAAATGCCAAGAAGCACCGCCACAAACAAAACCAGACACCTTCCGACAACAACTCAGGCAAAAAAAGCTTTCCACTTTCCACCGGCATTTCTTGGTTACAGTCAGAGTATTCTCGGCCCATTGCTCCATGTATCTAAAAATACATATACTTATATAGAGAACAATGCGGCCACATGTGGGTACCTACCTGAAAGAAGCGCCAGCCTCAGTTCAAGCATGTTTAACTCCATGTTTCACTGATTCTGGAGATGCCCAGAACAGGCCACAGGCTCGAGAGAGTTTCTCATCTCTGGTTCAAGGGAGCATTCTTGGGCAAGAGGTCACAGCTTGAGACAAGCTGGCATGGTATGTTTGTTTGTATTGTCTTCCGGTTCCTCGGCAGTAACCTGCAACAGTAGGGCATTATCAGCCTGCCTTCTGTTGAATCTACTGAGCCCTCGCAGCAGGATTTCGACAATTTCCAGATCCTCCGCAGCCAGCTATTCACGGAGCAAGTCTACAAATGGAGGAAACCTACGCGTTCCTTCAACTGAAAATCGGCACAGGCCGGACAGCGAATGGATTTTGCCAGACAGCGGTCTGCTAAAGTCTTCTGCGCCAAATCCGTATGGCCCCTCCTGCCCTTGCACAGACCTTGTCCATTCTTCAGAATCTGGAATCAGCACACATGCCGTAACAGCAGGCCTGCTGCAACATCGGCAGCAACTCTCATGTTCTTCTGGCTCCTGCCACAGCACATGTAAATGGCCCGCTGGCATTTGCCACCCACCAACTAGTGTTCAGGACTTGGGCTTGTGACTCGGGATGGTGGTTTCAATGCTAGGGTGCAAGTAGCCAAATAGAAAGAACTCAGAGCTCCCGTGTAGAACAATCGCTGCGCTCATTTTGGGCGAGTGTTTCCTGTTCATCCCATGTCAGCTTTGAGCTCACCATGGAGGTCATCTATTATGGAAGAGACCTGTCTCCTGTCTCTAAGGACCTTGAAATTCCAGAATCCACAAATGTTCAGCAGCCGACGGGCCTCTGATGCTTCGCTATCAGGTTCATCTTCCACGGAAGGTGAATCTTGAAACAGCCTCATCCTGCCAAACGGCACAAGGGATACGGCGCTGATTGCACAGGCTAATCGCTCTAAAAGCACGCAAACGTGCCGCGTCCTGGCTTCATCACGAGCCCCTGCGGGTGTTGCCTTCCATGGCAGTACATGCAGTAGCGAAGTCCCCCAACATGCAGATCTTGAAATCGAACCTGCTTGGGCGACTTGGCAGGCTCCTTGCAACATTGCACACGGCCTGCGCGTGCAAAACAGCCTCACCGGCAGGGCCTTAGCCGTGCTGGTGCCGGAAAGTTTCCCAAGTACCATCACCTCAGAAAATGGGTGTGGCAAGAAGGATTTTTGATCTACGGCAAGGCAGGTTCCTCCACATGTTTCCAAGCAGCCATGCAAGGCACGAGCTTGTCCCAGTCTTGGCTAACCTAACCGAACAATTGATGGAGCGGCATGGCAGTAGACCACAAGCTTGCCGCAGAGCTTCGGCCAGCCGGACCATGTGCTCAGCATCCTCCTTGCTGGTCACACAGCGCCTAGGCTGCATATGCAACACTGGGCATCATGCGGCAGCATACACTCAACAGCCGGAAGCAGTGCAACTAGACTCAGCCGCGCGCTGAGAAGTCTCCGGAAGCTGGAATGTCCTAGGCAGAGCCACCACTCCGACCAAGCCACCTGCTTCTCAAGGTACTTGCCTCACCGCCTCCTTCGCAAGCCGGCGATGGTCGGCCTTCACTTGGCACACAAAAATTACACGCTGCATAAGAACAGCATTATCCTCTCACCATGTCCAGCGAGAAAGCGCAGAAAGCAAACAAAGGCCACCTCAAAAAGATGAGCGAGGTACGTATCGGATTCATTGACCTGAAAGCATGTCTGCAGCATCAGCAGGCTTTCAAACTATTTTTGCAGATGCTGCTAAAGGCTTGCGTGTCTGTGGCCCGCCTGTCCAAACACCATGAGACCCTTCACCAGCGCCTGGAAGGAGCTTGCGGCTCTCAACACTTTGCTTCCACGTGCAGAGCCGAATCTCTGATGCGTCTGCAGGTCTCTTGATTTGTATAGCATTGCTCTTCCGTGCCGCGTGCGCTGCTTTGCAGTGCAGTGAGCTCACGTCAATATATTTGATAACAAACGCCCATCTGTTCCAGACAGCTGTTAGAGCCCAAGCAGGCTATGCCGCAGAGCCGGCCCATGTTTGACACAGAACCAGCAGAGCATTGTGGCTTGCTCTATCATCAACGCGATGGAAAAGTCTTGGAGAGGGGGGCCAGATTTAGAGTCGCATTGCCTTGCGTTTCATCGAAACATTTTTGAGGCACGGACTTTCGGGACTGCCGGCGCAATGAAACTACCAGCCACTGTGTACTGCTGACACAACACGGCTAGTCATTACGAGGATGCCATCGAAACATTTTTCCATCTCCAAGGCTATACTTCCAGGCGTCGTGGCCGACACCTCATCCAGGGCACAAGTCTTGGCATACATCAGCAGTCAGTTGAGTTTCTCACCTCTCTTCCACCTTCAATAAACAGAGAAAACAATCAAAACAAATCCGAGCAAACTTGAGTGGGCGGGGCCATTATGCTAGATGTCACGCAATTGGGCCAGGATGGACATCGTATACAAAGAGTATGGATTGCCTGAGACAGTGTTGCACGATCCAGCATGGAATGGCCAGCGTAGGCTGCAGGAATCAAGCTCCTTTGAATGACTGCAAGTGCAATGGCTTCAGCAGATAGGAATCAATGGGAGGAATAACTACTGGACAACAAAGCTAGGGAAGAAACAGCAGATTGCCTATCTGAACAACTCGCAAGCTGGTAAGCTTGGGAGAAAAGCCGAGAATTTGTGGAGAGTGCCGCATTTTTGGGGAAATCCATTCCAATTCAACACACGCCCTGCCAGGTCCGCTCGTCACTCAATTTGATCCTGGCATGGCATTGGCCCAAGCTGGCATCTCTACAAGACAGAATGTACACGCAGGCCAGCATTCGCATTCCAATGATCTTCAAGACCACACGGCACTCTGCTGTTTGCACATGGCACCCAGCAAATCACAAGCCCTCGTCATCCTCGTCCATGAAATCCAAGTCAACCACGTTCAAGTCATCAACCGAGTCCAACAAATCCTGGTAAACAACGTCTGGAACTGGCTAGTATGACGAGAAAATGTCCTCCCGTTAAACCTGCGCTCTCTATCTTTGCAAACACCGCAAGAACCGCCAGCACATGCACTCCACTGACAGCCAAAACCGATATTTTGTTTGCCATTGGCGCGCCGCGTGCACAAGCATGTCGAAAATTGTCTCGGAAAACTGTGCTTGTTTTCTGGCCGTTGATCGTGCTCCACACTAAAAACTCTGCCAAGAGCAACAGCAACAACAACAACAGCTGTCCGAAATAGGAACTTGTATGCACGCTCATTCACAGGAATGGTATATAATTTGCAAAAGTCATTAATTCCTTGGATCATTAAGGGCATCTATGTATTCGCAGGAATTTGAACCCCATTTGCAGAGTTGCAGACGCGGGGTCTGGAATCAATCTGGAAGGTCTTCAGTTTGCTTTTCTCAGGCTGGGGCGCCCGCAAGGTGTGAGGACGCTCTATGCAAGAGCATGAATTTAATCCAGAATATGGGTACACTCAGTACACTCCACGCGAGAGCGCAATTTTCCGCGAAAATGCTACGATGCTCACGCGACTGAGCAAGTTTTTGACAAAATGTGACGATGCCCCATGCACAAGCATTACCAGAAGCCAACCTGTGAGGATGCTCCACGTGAGAGGTCGACTTCGAGCAAACTGTGAGTATGCTCCATGCGAGAGCCTGATCTTGAGCGAACATGTGATCATGCTTCATGCACGAGCTCAGCGTTCCAACCGATTACTGATCAGAACATGAAAATGCTCTGCTCCATGCTTATAGATGGTAAGCAAGATGTGAGTACATGCTGCGCGACAGCAAGATGTAAAGCCAGAAAGTGAAGACACTCCAGGCGAGAGCAGGCAACAAAACCTGCGACCGTTGCGCGCTAAGACGTCTCATAAGAATGACGATACAAAATGCATAGAATCATAGACAAGGCAACAGGAAGAAAACATAATCATGCAATCATTGCACGAATTACTCGGATTAACCATACTCGTACCAACAGAAATTGAAATGGCAGATGCAACTGCCATAACAATGGCACAAGTCAGGGTCATGGTCATAGTGAGATTTGTACATGTAAAGGCAACAATAAGACTTAGAGGTACATTAAACGTGGGCGAAGATGACAGCAACTGTCGGTTGCTGCTCATATGTCCACAGGGAAGAATGATGACAGGAGTCACTGCACATGTTGTATCTAAGGCAGAGCTGTCTTTATCTTGAAGGCCTCCAGGTGCAGCATGATGCAGCTGATGACCTGGCACGGGTCTGCTGCTTCAGAAGCCCATGTCAGCATCATCTGCCGGAATTTCTACTGCCTCCTCTGACACATCGCATGCTGCGGAAACCGAACACCTGCGACAGGATCACCAAAGAAATTCTGCTGCGCCTGCTGGCATGCGGTGGATAATAGGGCACCTGTCATCCGCGGAGCTAAACTCATCCTCGACTGTCTGCATGACGAGCCCCACAGCCTGACGAGAACAGTCCAGCGTCACACCTGCGCGATGTTTTCGGCATCTGCCTCTTCGCAAGCAATGCCCACCTGAAAGCAGAGGGCTCACATGGAACTGAAGCGGCTTCGAAGGTGATCAAATGCCGGGGGATCACAAGGCACCTTGGAACTGTTCAGTGTGTCCACGGAGCATGCTGAAAGCACCCCGGATTTGAAGCTTGAAGAAGCACTCACACATTCCGCTGGTGTCCTTACATGCAGGCATCAAGTAGACATCCTCCTTCCTTCCTGTAAGAACATGGAAGGCGGGGGTCCTTTGCTGACTCCGCAGGCCATCACGTTCAGATTGCAAGAGTTTGTCTTCAGCAGCTCGTCTCAAGCTTTCTGCCACCTGGTGGCAATCAGGACAGCAACATTTCCCGAACATGTCACCACTGGCCAAAAGGAATGGATGCGGTTGCACCTGGTACAGGTCCGAGGAGGCAATTTCCGGGTCCACCTGTACATGTCCGGGTATTATTGTTGGAGTTTGCTTTTCCTTTCTGGCCTTGGTGGTTGTGTGGCTGGAGACTGCCAGCCATGACTCTTCCGTGTCTTGTCTGAAGCTCTCGGCTGCCTCCACCGCACACTTGGCAACGAGAGACACTCACTCTCAGCCACACCTTGCGCCGGGCCCTCTGGAAGTCATCTGTCTCCTGCAGAGGGGTGCATTCAAGATGGCATTCTCAAGACCTATCAAGATACAGCAGTCGGCATAAGATTGAGGGGCAAGTTAAGGGCAATGGAAGCTAGCCAGGTCTTGACCATTTGATAACAAAAATGAGGAGGCAAGATTAATGCAATTACACAGCTGCATGATATTCACACAATGACCATACCAGCGTCGTGAGCATCATGGACGGAGTAGCGGGTAAGACGAAGCCATGACCATGGAGGCACTGTAGTGAACACTGCGACGGGACTGTTGAGGTTTCATGCAAAAACCAGGCATGATGTCATCCTTTCCCCAACCATGCATTGTAGCGAACACAACAAGAAACGCGGGAGCTTCGATGCAACCCCCCAGCACCATGGTACCCCACACCCTGACCACACATGGGTAGTGAACAATACCAAAGGAGTGGAAGGATTGATGCAAACACCTGCATGATGCCATTCGTACCACGGCCCCGCATATGTAGTGAACACAACAGCAGCTGCCAGGCATGCCGCTCATCATACAATGTCGCTACATACGGAGTAGCAAGGTATACAAGTGCCACAGCCTCACGAGACAGGTGCACACTACAGCACGAGAGATTTCATGCAACTGTCAGGAATGACGTCACGCATACGATGACCATGAAAGGGTACAGAACGCGTATGAAGTTTGATGCAACCAGCCAGACATGTAGTGAGCAGTACAGCAGGTGGAGGGGGGAAGGTTCCATGCAACCAAAAAGGTACTGAACACTACTGAAGGAGTGGGGAGGTTCAGTTCGACCACCCAGCATGATGTTACTCGTGGAAGGTACAGACAGTGCAGTAGGCTTGTGAACGCAGCAAAAGAAACAAGCTTTAATGCAACCACGAGGTGTATGTTGTTTGCGCCATGTCATGCAATGGTAGTGAGCACTGCAGAGGGCGCATGATGCTCCTCCTACCACCCATGCAAGGGTGGGAAAGCCTACCAAGGACATTCCAAGGAAAAAGGGGTACCGCTACACGCAGCATGACCGCACACGGGTTAGTGAACCTACAGACGCAGTAGGATGAATTGATGCAACCAACGGGCATGATGTTCTTTGTGTCATGACCTTGCAAAGGTAGTGAGCGCACCCAAAGGAGCAGCGGTTAGCTACAACCAAGCATGATGTAACTTGTACGATGAACACATGAGGCTAGTGAACCCCACAGAGGGAAGACGGAGGTTTCATGCAACAACCAGGCATGATTTTGGTTATACCATGCAAGGGAAATGAGCACTACAGGAGTGAGGGAGCTTTGATTTAGCCACCAAGTATGATAATGTGACTTGTACCATGGCCCAGCACCTGTAGTGATCGGAGTTAGCACAAGTCAGTCAAGCGAGTCAAAAAACAAAAGAGTGGACAAAGGAGGTTTTAAGAAGATCACCTCCCAAAGTGTTCTTGAAAGAATCAACGCGACCTCCCCAAAAAGAAGAAAGCTCAGAGTCTTGTTGAGGAAGCAGCATTGAAGCCCCCTACTAAAGCTAAAGCGGAAAAAACTCCAGCCAGCAGGCCCTGTCGGGATGCCCAGCAACAATTAACTTTGAACGCGGGTCCAAACAAGCCAGATACTAGGCTGGCTATGGCCTCCTGTGTCTCTCCAGGTACAGCAGGTGCACAAGTCACTGAGCGGTCTACACACGCGAGCGCCTTCAGCGTATGCATGAAGATTCTTCACATTTGCAGGGTTTCGAGCGCCTCTTGTCTGGAGGCACCAGCAAGATGTTCTCCAGCACTTCTTATTCTACTTGGGCTTACGGGTATTAGACGGCTAAACATTGCAATCCATGCTGGAACACAATGCCAGACTTCGCTTGTAGGTGGAGGACCTACCTGCATTGCTACCAACACGGAGGGTCCTTCTCTGCAACTCGCAAATCTTTCCAATTAAATTCCGCGGCATGCCTGAGGCATTCAGCCACCTGACATTGTCTCAAAAGCAGCGTGGACCGGACTGGCACTTGCATGCGCCTTCCGGCGCGACTCCTCAAACTCCTTCTCGTCCTCAGGGAGCAAGATACGTGGCTGCTTGCATCTGCTTGCAGCATGCAACCTTGCTGGACTCCTTGTGCAATGACACCATCTGCACATCGGGAATGTCATCTGCATCTTCTATGCCCTGGCCAGAAGCTACATTCTGACGTGACAAACTTAGCTTGTGAGAGGCCAATTCTTCGACAAACAATTTGCCTCCAAGTTGGCGCCTTCCTCGGCCAACTCCTTGGGATGAAAGCTTGTCTGAAGGTGACCATGATATGGCAACGCCAAAAAGTTTGATTTTGGATGGCGTTGGGCACACTGGCGTAATGAGCGTTTCTCCACTTCAGACCTTGTTGCGTGCTGCTCGAGCTCGCTTCATTGCGGCCATGACTGTGCATGGGCTGGCAGTTGGCTGATTTCTCCTGTCCCAGCCAGGATACTGCTGCTGTGCACGCAGTGCGATTGCGAAAGATGTGAATGCAAGGGCTTTGTGTTTGATAGGCGCAGTTGGCGAAGTTCTTCATCAACCTGAGCCTGATGACTGTCTTGTC
Source organism: Symbiodinium pilosum (assembly GCA_905231905.1). Classification (NCBI taxonomy): domain Eukaryota; class Dinophyceae; order Suessiales; family Symbiodiniaceae; genus Symbiodinium; species Symbiodinium pilosum. The sequence continues at coordinate 250,286 of CAJNIZ010047304.1, read as the reverse complement.
TCGGCCATCTTGGCTGGCATTCTTGGTCTCCAAAGTTGTTAAGAGCAGCATGCCGCTGCAGCAAACGTGGTCTGCCGTGGGTTCATGGGTATGCGCAGAGGTGGCGAGGAACCTCCTCAAGAGTAGTTGAGCAACGCCACTTATCGCAGCGCGGTATCCCAAGAGCGGTGGTATTGATTTCCCCGTGACCAGGAGGAGCAGATGAGTAACGTTTCCTGGGCGCCTTGCGGGCGAGCAACCTAGCCTCCTTCCCATCAGTCTGCCTCGTTCGAAGACAGAAGAATGCAGAGGAGGCAACCGTTGTCACGGTAAGAGGTAAGAGCGTTTTCTGCTGTTGTGGCGGCTGTGTGTTTTTTCTTTTCTGTTAAGGCGGGGGAGGTTATTTTGTTTGCAGTCTGGCCTCCCCAGTATCCGGGTAAAGAACACGTCTTAAAATCGTCCTGGACTTACATACCGCGATGGTGGAAGCATCACAAACTCCCGGTGTCCTTCTCTTCGTGGTCGCAGCTTGTTCACGAACAGTAGCCGCATCATTTGAGAGCAGTTCATCAGGCAGCACTCGCATGGTGGGAAATGGTGCGACTGAAGAAACTTCTTTCTCATTTGGTGGTACATTGTCAGGACATGTCAGGACCACCACCGGGGGTCCGGCCTGTGAGAGCAGCAGCGCACGGGACGCGAGAGACAGTTCAGCAAGATGCGTCTCACGCGCGCACTCATCAGAGGCTTGGGCAGCATGACACTGCCAACCCCGAAGGTGATCGCCTGGCTTATCCCCGGCGGCCTGCGGGGCAGGCGAGCGGGCAGGCGAGCATCTCCCACGTCAGGGGCAGCGTAACCCTTGGCAATAAGGTGTTCGCGCGCATGGGCGCAGCTTTTCTGGAAAGCAATGTTTTTTCCCGCGCAGATCTTATTATCTCCTGAACCAGCACTTGCGTCTCTCCCCTCCATGGTTGGCTTGCCTGCAGAAAAAACTGGATAAGACGCTTGCTAAGGTTCGCCACCTTCGCCTGCCGGTATGAGAAATCTCTCGCTCCTGGTAGTTCCCTCTGGTCTGCAAGCGTAGCACAATGATGCACTTGTCCACTTCCTATCTACCCATTTCAAGCCGAGCAGTTTCACAGTGTTGGTAGTTGGTTAGGTCTGTACCCATGGACTGTAACAATCCCCCGGCTGGAATGCAGTGGTATATGCATGCTGCGCAAGCGGAACTCTTGGTCATTGGGACCTCAGTAGTGTTGTCACCCGAGAACGTGACGGCCATTACATCCAACAAAGTCAGTTGGATTTGTTGCAGAGCCAAGTTCGTGAGGCGTAGCAGTCGGTGTGAGAGTTGAGATCGATATGGAGGGAATCCAGTCTCGTCTCACCTCATGAGAGACCACCTTCTCCAGAGGTACTGCGCACTGCACGTAACCTAGCAGCTGACATGTCCAATGAGATGGCCAGCACACCGGCTCAAGGCCACTCAGCCATGTCAAGTTTTCACCCCTAGCAAGACTCGTCGACTCCTGTGAAAGTTGCACAGTACATGTAATTTTGAAGGTCAACGTGGCCAACGTGGGCAAAATCTGCATGCATTCTTTTGCAGTAGCAATTACAGGTGCTATGATCCTTGCCCATATCAGGCCTTCTTGCTGATGGTACCTGATGCAGCTTCATTGCTCCGATCCTGATTCACTTGTCCAGTGGTGCAGGAATTTAGTCCTGGTTTCTGAGTTCTCCTAAGCCACTCCGGACGATGACCTAGAAGCTCCTATTCCGTTCTTCATCATTTAACTTTTGTTGGTGCCCAAGACGTGTGTGAGGAGCCCCGAGCCCCACCACCACACGGGTGTTTTCTCCATTGCTCAGCTCTCTTAAACATAGTTCGTGCTCAGCTCAGTTTTTTCAATGCAGAGGGCGCGAAGTCCTATGACGAAGCTCGCGCCAACGATTTTTTGTCGTGGAGACAGGTAAACGTACCTGCAGACCAGTTCCTGGGTGCCGCTGGCGCAGCTTGATCCATCAATTTTGAAAGTTGGAACCTTTCCTTTTCTGCTGTGCAAGAGAGCCAGTTCAGCTGGCATGTTTTGTAGTCAAGTTGGCATTCTGTTGTGGCAGGGGGCGATTTTTTTGCTGTGGCGGGGGAGGTGGGGCGGAAGTGCGGGGGGGGGTCTTTTTTGCTGTTGTGGCGGGGCGTGATTTTTTGTTGCTAGTGTGGCGCAGGACCAGGTCCGCTCACTTAATTGCTGGCCTGCCTGGGTTCGTTATGTCCCAACAACAAGAGGGCCACAACAGAAAAGAAAAAAAGTTGCCCTGTCCCACTCACCTATTTCACGCCTCCGTTTTTTTTTGGCGGATGTACTGGTGACTGCCCAGCTCCGACTCTCTGGGCATCTCTGGGCGGCTGGAATGACCGTATGAGCTGGGGCTCCTGAAGCCTCCGGCTCGCGCTGGTCCACATGAACAACAAGTAGGTGAGACACAAAAGTGTCGGTGTCGTTGGACTGTGATGATGACTGTAGCATGCAGATTTCATTCTTGGCATGTCCTAACAGCGCACTCGCGCATCCTCACATGACATGCCAAGCATCCGGGCACGAGACCAAGTGGGCCGACTCATCGATGTCCAAGACTTTGGCCAGTTCAGCTTCAACGGCATGATTAATTCTGCGTTGAAGGTCGGCCGAAGCAACCTCTTCCCTCAGCACCTGCACTAAGATCTTCATGAAGGTGTCTCCTAAGCTTGCAGGAAAGCAACATTGATCAACCAGTCAACCCAAGTATCCAAACAGAATACTTTAGACGCTATGGCTTTAACCTTGTGAATTTTTGCGGTCGGTTGCCAAGACGCTCAAGCTGCTGCCCGCGTGCTCTTGTGGCTGGGCATCCTCCTACATGAGGAGGCGAGGAGAGGGAGAGGACACAGGGCTGCAGGTAGAGGGACACGTAGTTTTGAGGCGATTGACATCAGCAAACGGTCAGCAAGAGGAAGGGGAGAACGAGAGAGAGAGAGAGAGAGTGAATGAGGAAGGCAGACAGCAATAAGGCGTTCAGCACCATCACTATCGCAATCTTGGTGGGGCGCTCCTTCAGGAGCTCATGCGCTCCCACATCCACATTCTGAGCAACCTCGTCCCCTTCCGACCACTCCACGGGTTCAAAACCATCCAATTCTTGTAGTGCGGCCTCCAGGTTATCCTCCTGTAACGCCTCCGACTCTTTCGGTTCGCCGGGCTCCAGCGGAGTCTGCGGCATCCTCTCCTCCATCACTTCCGTGTCTTTCTCTGCTCTGGACCTTGGCCGCCTTCTTTTCGGACGTGGCAGTTTTGGTGGAGCAGGCACCTGAATAGATTGAAAGAGCTTCAGCTCACATCTCAGAATCAGTTCTGCATAGTTCTGCTTTAGTTCAGGCGCTCTTCTCGGAGGCTCGTAAGCTCGCTGGGCTACCGTAGCAGCAGGCTCAGTTGGGACTGCCAGCCGCCGCCACCCAGGACCTGGAGCTTCTTACTCAGCATTGACTGGTCGACAGCTCACGTTCATGAATATGCAGGATCGAACAAACATGCAGCACGGAGCACCGTAGAGGCTACGGCCAACTTCGTCTTTGAGATGCTTCTGACTTTCCTCCCGCTGTGGCTAGGCAGCTAGCGTACTGCCAAACATGAGCTTCTTGCAACGCACTTAGCATTGAATGTTCTCAAGTCATCACGGGCGGGCATGTTGAAGACTAGGTTGCTTTCCTGTCCTCCACAAACTGACCCCCGAAAATGATAGCTAAACCGTTCCCCACTCTTCTTCACAAACTATGAAGGAGCTGCGTAGCTTGAACTGAATGGAATTGAACGGATTTGGTGGAAGGGCCCACGTCCTGTGAAGGCTGATTGCCTGACGGCTTTGTCATGGTAAAGTTGTGCTCAATATACATGAGCCCGTTCTCGCCTTAGTGACAACAAGCCGTATAGCAATTTGAAGCGATACTGTCGGCTAGCTGCACCATGGCATCCTTGGCAGAAGGCCAATTCTGGCCATGCCTTTCTGTTAATGCCAGGTGACTCGATAAGCCAGGCTCACGATGCCTCACAGCTCTTCACTGCTGCAAATTCCGCTCGCACTACATGGCAGAAGAGCAGAAAAGACCTGTCCCACAGACCCACTGCACCTTACTCTTACCATCTTCCAAAGCGAGCGCAAGATGGGGTGAAGCAGCAGCAACTCCAACAGGTCCGCACTCTCCGGGGTCACTTAGTACACTGGATGAAGTCAAAAGGCAAAGGCGGCGGAGATGGAGAGGCCAATTCGCCTGACCCCAGGCATGTTCACACTCAGGCTCCGGAATACTTCCCAGCAAAGCACCTCGTCTACCTTTCTGCCGCCGCCGCTTCCCGCCAGCACTGAGCACGATGATCTTGATCTGGTGCCATGCGACAAGGGCACGTGTCCATCTGACCCGTCTAAAAAACGGCTGGCCAAGGCCCCCCAACCTCGTCATCCGGCCTCACGTCCCAAGCATGCATCCCATTACTGCAAACAATACGTGGCGTGAGAAACTTGCTACAACACCTCTCACAAAAAAGAGACAGTCTATCTTGCTGCCACAGAGCTGTCGAGCAGATTTCAGTGGGGTAAGGCGTGCTTTTGCATGTGGCTTTGTTGTCCACAGGATGGGCACTGTCTCGTGGTCAGCCGTGTCCACGTCTAACACACGGGCAACCTGCGAGTTAGCTGGCACACACAAAACCGCATGGTTGACCATACAGCTCCGCGATTCTGCCAGTCACATTGTTCAGCAGTGCTGCCGAGGTTCAGCAGGTGGAAGCAGCATTTTGGGTATCAAAATTCAGGCGGCTTCTGCGCATCGGGAGTGCCTCTCAGAAGTCAGAGGATCATAACAACGACTGTCTGCCATATTACACGCCGGCCGTGGATATCCCTGGACCATTCACTGGCCTTGGGCAACTCCCAACGCCCGGCAGACGTGACTGTGAGCCCAGTTTCAGCAGCGGAGTGTCACACATGCTTTCTTGGAGAAAAGACTGAGGGCTTGAAAATCTTACAGCTGCAAACATGTGCAGGTAGCCGGTCGCTGTTACTGTTCTGTCTGTGCCCCCTGCCAGCGCAGCAGCTGGAGCATCAGAACCTTTACTGCAGGGGCATTCGGCGTGAGGTCTGGCCCACCGAAGCGAGGCTTCGACTGTCAATGTAAACAGCAGCTTCCAGCGCTGACATGACGATGGTTTTCTTCATGTCTGCCTGTACTTTCAGGACCCCGCATTCGACCGCTTTCAAGCATGCAGCTGAGCGCCTGGGAGCGCTCAAGGATCATGTTCAACTTCAACTCCAGATTTGTCAGCTGCCCTTGTCAAAGGCAATAGCCACACTCTTCTCATGATCAGCATGTACACTTCGTAATAGCTGCAAGCCTATCGGGCTGCCGTGGTTGAGAGACCTGGTTATTGATGCCGTGTTCACACTACATCACGGATACAGACGGTCATGTAATTGTTGCAAGGTATGGCCTCAACATCTGTGATAAATTGGTGAGCAGCCGCCAAGCCTCATCTGAAGCCATGGCACTGGGCATGTGGGCAGCTTAGGACTTGGAATCCCGCACTGTGAAGAGCTCCCATCATCCCAAAGACTTTGGAGATTGTGCTCCACGGCACTGTCTGCCTGAATCCATTTGTCAAGTCTCATGAACTGCACAGCGAATACAATTGGGTTGCATTCCTAGGCCCCACACGGCGCTCGCATGACCAGGCTTCGGAGACCTCCGCTGAAAAATCTGAAACTCTGATATGCAAGCAAAGCCATGCTGCATCTAAGGAGGCCGTCGGCACCGCCTGGGTGATGTTTCAGGACTTGGTAGTGCAAGTCCAAATACGGTGGCAGCTGGTTCATGAACCTTCAAGTAGTATGAGGCTGTCGCTGTGCAAGATAGCGCATAGTAGGGCTTGTCAAGAAACCAGCTGTTATGGAGCCAAGACTATTCATGCGTACGCCGGACTATGACCTGTCATCTGTAGAGAGTTTGCGCAGGATTGCATTCTACGTCTCTGCCCGCCTAAGGGCCTTTATAGTTCGTGCCGGGTGACTGAAGCATCGTATAAACTCCTGCATGCGGAATGCACGGGTGCTCCCAGCACTGGAGCTGGAGGGACAACGCAAAACCCTGCCTGCAAGAACGATACCATGGAGGATCATCGACAGCACGCCTGAGACCAGTCCCTGCCTCGTCAGGAACAGAGTTTCAAGACGCGGTTGCACAGACATCAATCGCGTTTCCAGCGTCGCACCTGAGATACAGACTTGCAACCTGAGCGGGTAAAATGCGGCCGACCCAGGCTAAACGAAGGCCTGGGATCCCGACAGGCCATGCCAGCCTTGTAACCGCAACAATGCACACTCAAGCGTCCTACCAGGCCTAACATCCAGCCAAGCCATGCCAAGCCACCATGGAGCAAGTGGAAGCAGAAAATCATGGAGGTGGACGCACCTGGACACGTTGGGGCACGGCCTTAGCCTTAACACCATCGTTTGGCAAGTGTCTAAGGGCATGCACCCTGTCAGTCGCGCGCGCTGCAGGTCAGATCCATACTCTTGGGCTTTTGCCTTTCAGCTTGAGAGCTGGAGCATGCGGGCTTGACAAGAGAGACAGAGAGAGTCCAAGCCCAAGCGAATCGAGCTTCCAGCTCGCGTCTTGATATCAAACGCTTTCCCATATTTCTCACGGTACCTGCAATCCAAGCAACTACGCAGAGCTACAAATGAGCAGCCTACCAGGTCACATGGGCAGGCGCTTAGCCAGCCTTGGTCGTCCCACTTTGGTCAGACGCAGCATGTGCCTGGTTCCTGGATGTTCCTAGATGTTCCTGGATGTTCCTGGATGTTCCTGGATGTTCCTGGGCTACCTGCGTGCCCAAGAAGAAACACCCCCCGGAGTCAGCCTGAGCTATGCCAAGTACTGCCACTACATGCAATGAACTAAATGCAATGCGCTTTTAACCTTTAAGCAGTCAAGTCTCGATGCTCAAAGCTTCGGTCTTCCATTCTTCCAGAACCTGGGCAGAAACCAGCCTCATGGCTTCAAGGGCACACTTTCAATTGGGGCTGGGAGCTAGCTCTGAATTCATGGTCTGCAAATCTTCTCGCTTCTTCTGGAGGCAGTGGTGTAACCTGGCATCTGGCATCATCTAGCTCATCTTCATCTCATCTCCAGCTAAAAGGGCCGTGCCTTCGCAGGAAGCTCTCATCCAAATGGAACTCCTGACAGTCACACACACACACACACACACCTTTAACATCCATTAAAAAACGTGCAAAGATCTGCTTTGTTTTGCCATCCTTGGAATCCCAGGACTCAGATGCTTGCCACCTACCTGTCTGCGAGCCCTTTCCCCTGGCGCAATGGGAGTCCTTGACCACCTTGTCCCGCTGCTCTTGAATAGCTTCCTCTGCCAAATCCAATGCTCCAGGAAGCTTTGCTGAAGGAAGCTGTCCAGCCAAGGCCTCAAAACAACCGCAGAAAATGTTCAAAGTCTCTTCGTTCATCTTCGCTCAGATCATCCAAGGCCTCTGAATGTGAAGCAAAGCTCTCGCAAAGCTGCGCGATATGCGAATCCTCGAAAGCCTCTCTGGCCTGCACGGAAATCGCTCGCGGGACGACGCTGGCGATTTACGGGCCCAGCCAGGGATACGCTGAAGTGGTCGTTTTGGACGAGGTCAACATACATTCGTAGATGTGCACCAATGCTCGCGGCCTGGCAATACGGTGTAAGAAAGCATGCTTCGGAGACTCCTTGGCAAGAGCTCACCTGAAGGGGCCGCGCTCGCTGCAGCTCCGTAAGCCTCAGCTTTTTTAGAAAAAAACCAGCTATCCGAGCTCTGTTTTGTTCCTTTGAAGTCTTCCCGAGGGGCAGGAGGGCACGGAGCGCCTGCGTGGCGTTTATGTACTCAGGGAGGAGTTCCTTCAACTCAGGTCATCACTGCTGCAAAGCAGAAGCAAGCCTGGGCCAAGTCCCCACTGCAGCTCCTCATCATTTACTCGGTCCAGGATAGGCCACTGGCGCGAGTCATGGGTGGCTGTCGGAACCTGCATGTACCATGCACAACAAGATGCAAATCCCAAGCACCTCTGCTAATCCTCAACACACACGAGAACTTGTTACAACACCAAAGCAGCTTGACCTCGTGGATCAGGTGCCGAAAATCCTCCCGCACCCTCTGACGCGCGGGGTCCTTGTAGAACACTCAGGATAAATCCTTTCTGCATTCCATAGATCAGGACCTGAATCGTGATGAACGAATCAAGCTGCTGTTGGCTTGCCTGTCGAGGAAAGGCAGCCACGAACCCATGTCTGCTAGCTTGTGCAGAGGACATCTGGGCGGCCTCCGGCGTTGTGGTGAAATTTATTGGTTGCTGAAGAACCCAGACCTCATGGTGTTCACTTTGGCAAACAGGACTTGCTGCGCAGACTTGAAAGTTTTACAGCCGCATCAGCAATTCCAACCATCCTTTGCAGATTTGGCCGAACTTCTGCAGTGAGAGCCTTGCAAGGGGCAGGTTGTCTGCAAGCAGGAGGTCGCCTGGGTTGCAGCTTCAGATTGTGCAACAGAGAAGCTCAAGAAGGAATGTTGCTGCTACTGAGCCACTTTGAAGCCCTTCGCTGCGCAGGCCTTCTCTGAGTATTCGCGCCACCTATTTGGCAAATCACACGCTGCGTAGACCGCCATGCTCGGCCGGCTTCATGTCAGGCCTGCTGCTGTTCCTCAAAGAAAACAAAGAACTGCTGGTTGAGCACCTGCATGTACTGAGGCTCACACAATCATCACCATCATGCACGCTCAGATCACGCCTTCAGATTGTTGAGCAAGACTGCCTCAGCTGAAAACTGCGGAACAATCACCGGCAGGGAGAGAGAGATATAAAGAGATGTGTGACAAACTCCCGAGCTACTTGCTTAAGCCGCGGAACAGAACAGCATGTTTCGGACTGCCGTCAAATTTGAGCGAGTTTCGCAGGTCATGCCAACGTATCTCTTCAGAATTAGGTTCTGTTATAAGTTCCTAGCATCAAGTCCGTGCTGGGGAGTCAAGAAGACTGCTAGCATTAAGGTGCAATCTTTCCTGTCTGCACACGCTGCCGTGATTGTTTGCAGTCCGTCAGCTGTGGATTGCAATGTGGCGGCACCAACCCGTGGAAAGGGACTGCACAGCCCCGTACACATGTTCTGCTATGCCTGCAGGGTGCGGATGAGAAGAGGAGCGCCAAGCTGAAGATTTTGGGCCCGTATGAACTTCGAGCGTCCTGCATAACCCTTACCGCTGCAAGTGCAACAACTCAGTGGCAAGATGGGAAATGCTGCCTTGACTCCAGGTCGTGCTGCTTGCAACTGCAGTCCTCTGAGGAGAACAAACCCTCCGTGTCCATCCAAACCTGTTGTCTGGCTGGAAGCCGAATCTATCGACAAGTATGTATTGGGGAAGGCTGCGCATCTAATGACACTCCTGGGGTAATTGCCACTGTTCCGATGGACGTCCGCTCGGCGCAAATGTCAATGCCCCTTGCACAGCGAAACGGCTAAGAATCACCACTAGATGCGCAGCAGTGGGATTCTGCAAAACAAGTGTCGTGCCTGGTGTATGTCTGCTGGCCATGTCCAACGCCAAATCCACCCTGATAAGGCGCCTCGTGCATCTAAAGAATACCAAGCCCAAGCCCAGGATACATAACGTCCACACAGGAGCAACACACCCAGTGCTCCTTGAGTCCCATCAATCGATTAAGGAGGAGGGATTTCCCGCCACGATAGACACCCAGCGCGGGCACCTGCATCTTTGTCATCCGCAACCGCGCTTGATGCCGAAGTGGCTAAGCCCCGCACGAGAAAGAGCGGTGAGCCTATGGCTGCAAGCATGAGGCTTTTGGACCCATACTGAACACTTGATTCGACCCACTGATCGGTAGCCTGAATGACTCACACACTGCCAAGCAACGCTGCGCAGCAAGGTACTCTAGTCCGGCTTCACTAAGTTGCAGCCCTGCTGGCATGACCTGCGACGGGCATTGCAAGCACCGGCCACATGGGTGCGGAGACTGCCACAGGATGTTCAGCATGAAAGTCTGGGGCCTCTCCAGACTCATCCTGCATTATCCGCAACATCTACACGCATGAGCATGGCCGACTGGCAGAAAGTCCGGACACAGATCTGCTAAAACCGGGCGGGCCCCAATTGCGCAAGGCGATTCATGCTCAACATGAGGCCACATAAGGCATCTTGTCTCTGTCACCATCAAAAACCCGGGAGCAGGTAGCCCGCTCAAGTTTCATGACATGCTGAACAGAAGATCCAGCCTTCCTAAGAATCTATGATGTTCAGCCGTGTGTGTATTGGAGGCTGAGATGGCCGGAATGAACAGGAGCTTCGGGGCGGTAAGAGGTGAAACTGCAAACCCATTAAGCCGAGCTGTGATGAGAAGCACCCTGGCACGTTGCCACCTTCCTGGCTGCGCTTGTGGTAAATCGTGTTTGTGAACAGGCATCGGCGCTGGGCTGCTAGAACCAACCGAACCCTTGCACCCGTCCTTCGAAACAACCTCCAGAAGTCGAATAGGGCAAAGATGGCAAACTGGCTTTGCCTGCAGAGGGGCAGCACAGCCTGTCAAACGCCAGCAACCACCAGCTAAGGCCTCACCATCGAAGCTTTCTACAGGCTGGAGGTCCTCTTCAGTCGTTCCGTTGCTGCCTTCACTGGTGAAATCTGCGGCCTCAACCTGCTAGCACATGAAGCAAGCAAAAGAGCTGATCACCGAAGAGATCCGAAGAGAAGGAAGGGAAGCATCAGCCAGAATACCCATCCCTCTAGTCTGCCTGCACGTCCGTGCTCACCAGTCTCGGCGCCTGATCCTTGAAGAGTTGCCGGCTTTAGCAGCTTCTGTCCAGAAACGAAAAGCTTTCGCCATCTCTCGCCTGTTCTATTTCCGCTGGCCGATCAACCTCCAGCGAGCCCTCTGATACCTCCGCCAGATCTGCACTGCAGATGGCGGCGAGGAGCCAGACAAGTGACCAGCGGGACCTGCAACCGAGGTGCCGAGGTGCACATGACCATGCCACATTCAGCTCTGGCCTTGCCGTTACTTGCTGCATTGCAAGGCGAACTGCGTAAGCGCGCGTAGGCTTCGGCTTGAGGGCTAGGATAACAATCTTGCAACACGTCCAACCCATTGGAAGTGTCACTTGGTTCGAGCCTCTTGTTTTATGGAAGGACGCACAATTTGGCGGTTTGAAGCGATTTGGGATGATGCACCAGGCTAGACATGAGATGTCGAGCCAGAAGCATGCAGCGACATGCAGCGACAGCTTCCTCGAAGTACAACAAATCTGCACAGCCTTCCCAAGCCGTCCTGGTACTGAGGACTGGCAGGATCCAGCAGGATGCCCTAAGGGCAAAGGAAATGGCCGCCGATTAGCACAACTGTACGTTGCGCAGCATGGCTGGCGACCATGAGGCGTATGTAGCATAAGCGCCAAGCAGAAGGCAAATCCTTTTGCAAGACCTGACAGCAACTTGCTTGAACATCGACGGCGCATGCAGAACACGCAGCGGCCGCAGCGCTCAGGAGGAAGCGATACCACCGCTCAGCGCAGAGATTGACTCGGAGAGTTCCACCCTGCTGGGCTCAATGAACCCAACGCATCTATCGTCCCATTTAGACTTCGGCAGCAAACACACTGGTGAAGGGCTAAGCATGGCGTGCACCAAAACATCTTCAGGCTCGCACGTGAACTTTTCAAAGCTCGTTAGGAAATCGTTCTGACAGCAAAACATGTCATTTCAACAGCTTGACTGGCACCATTGGGCAATCAAGCCTTCTGCTCCTCATCACATTGGCCCCAGTTTGCTTCCTGCCAGGCTTCGAGATGATACCTTCTCGGGTATGGGCACTTGATAGCTTCATAGGCCTGACGCGCAGCGATCGGCTGGAAGACCGTGGCAAGCGTGCTGCCTCAGCAGGAAAGCCATGGATATGCTGCAGCTGATGCTGGTCACAAAAAATACTCAAGACAGCGCTTAGGCTCTCCAAAGGATTTGGAGTCACCTCCCCGAAGAGCAACTCCTGGCTGCATTCTCGTGCTTACAGCATGTTGGCGCCAAGCCTCTTCCAAGCGTCCTGGTCTGAGAAAACATCTGTCTTAATGGCTCGATCTTGCCTGAAGGCCAACGACTTAAGGCTGACGACTCGCCACATGATTACTGGGGCTGCAACGGCACATTCCTCAGGAAGTATACCTGAGAGCCCACTGGATTCACTAGATCCACTAGTTGCCTGGCCCACGGATACTTCATTTTGCCCTTCCAGTCTGAGGGGAACACCGCGAAGCTTTTGATTCGCTCGTTCTCGCCTGTGGTGATGGTGAGCTTGCAGTCCTGCAGGTATTGGTTGGGACTCTGACTCTCGGCGGGACCCTTTTAAAAACGTTGACCCCGTCTGCCACCTTGCAAGATGTGTGGCTTATCAGTCTGTATTGCCTGAGGTGGCTTGGGAGAACGGGCTTGTGAGCTGACGGCACGCAGTTGGTTCACGGAGCCTTTTGATGCTTTCCGATTTGAAACCGCCTTCCACAAGTCTCACCCACAGGCCGCGCAGCTCTCGAATCCGTCCCTCAAATTATCCCTCAGTTTTCGTGGAGATGACGTGAACAGAGAAGTCAGGAGTCTGCTTGCAGGAAGGAAGCCAGCGAATGCCAGAACTTCAGCACAGGTTTGAAATGATGTGAAGGACACTGGACAAAGGAGTCTGGTGGAATCGAAGCGTCCTTGTGCGCATCGACAAGTTCATGGTGCTCGTTGGTGGTATCGGGGCGCTGGTAAAAGAAGAAAATGTGCTGCCTCGGCAGGCAGCCTTCTGCAGCTTACAAATTCCAGATGAAGTCGGCCATGCTGCCCTGGAAAGCTTTGACCACCCGAGGCCGGACAACATGGCAGGACAACATAGCTGGCGCATGCTTCCGTGGTTCAGGGGCTGCGACTGCCTAGACAATGTCTTCAATACTTCGGGTAGCGGTGATTCCATGAAATTAACACAGCTCAGCTGCCTCACCCCTTGCTGCAGTCAGCAGTTTTGCTGGTGCTACCCCTGCTGTGCCTGCAGTGCGAGCCGGACCGAAGACATCTGCTCTGTTGCACTCGACTTTATCACTGTTTTATTTCCCCAACCCTCCCCCACAGCCACAGCTTGCTGTGAACAGTCTCAGTGCTGGGGGAATGTCCGCATGCGGGGTGAGGCATGAATGCATCAGGATGCAAGGGGAGGACGGCCCTCAGCATCCGCTGCTCGCTGGGTTCCCAGCTGCTTGGTTCTTCCTTCCAGGAACCTCTCGATGAGAAGGGCTTCAGAGATGCCAGCTCATGCTTCTCTTAGCCAAGGCACTCGGTCAGCTTTTTGTAGTTGAGGTTTTCCTGTATCACACCTGGAACAGACTGCCAGGAGCAGTTTGCATAGACGCACAAATGCGAGCTGAGGGCCGTACCTTCAACGCGTCGGATCTCATCTTCCTGAAGTCAGAGTTGCTCCTCCGTGATGGAAAAGCTACGGAGACATGAAAGCCGAGCAGCTCTTCCAAATGCACTGGCTACATTTTCAGCGATCCACTGAAATCGCGGCAACCTCCCGATACCAAGCTCCATCAAGCAAGAGTGAATGTGTACCTTCTGAGTCCATGGCATTCGGTGACACAATGCCAGGAGCACCTCAAATGGGACCCTAAATCAATTTGGCAGCTGCATTTTGAATTTAGTGTTTTTTTCAAGGCAACCTACCTTGCGGGGCTTTCTGGAGGCCTAAAAATACTGCCTCTAACCGCATTTGATGCCTAGCAAGGCCTCAAACACTGTCAATGCGGGGACATCTTCAGCCATTCGGAGAGGGGAAGGGGAGTTGGGGAGGAAGGGGGCTAGCACGCCTTGGCGTGAAAGTAACGAGTATGATGACCGTTATCTATGGTAGCAGAATAACTCTAAGAAGCATAACAGAACAACTGCAGGCAGCAGAAGCCATACTAGCGTTGCATCGATAGCACTTAGGATGACAACAGGAATCTCAGCATTCACAGCACCAGTAGCTAAAGCAGCAGGTGCCATAACAGCACTAATGGCAAAACACAGCAACAGTAGTGGTGGTACTGTGGCGGCAGTAGTAGTAGTAGTAGTAGTAGTAGCAGCAGGAGTAGCAGTAGGAGTAGTAGTAGAAGTAGTAGTAGTAGTAGTAGTATTGGTAGTAGTAGTAGTAGTAGAAGAAGTAGAAGAAGTAGAAGTAGATGCAAAAGCAGAAGTACATTGCTGTTTCGCAGGTCGCCCGGATGTGTCGCGCTGCTTTGGACATGTCTTGGGGCTCGGCGGAGCAATAGTAACGATGCCTCCTCTTGCAACTTCAATTTGGGGCCTTGGAGCTTGGGAGGTCAGAACTAATTACGTGGGAATTTCAGTTGGGTTATGTTGGATGTCTTGGGGTTGGGGGCGGGGTCATAAGAACGTTCTGTTGAGATTTCAGTTCGGTTGTCGCCGTCTGTTAGGCTTCCCAAACTAGCGAAAGCCACTGCATGTTCGCTACGAGTACTTTGTTGCTTTGTATGGTACTGACTGATGTTTGGAGCTACAACCAAAAGCGTCTAAACCCCTGGCCTCAAACAAATCGCTGAACATGTTTTGCGACCAAGCTGAAACATGATGGCGTCCTGTTGCTGCTTGAACTTGGGGTGTCTTGGAGTTTGGAGTCATAATTACGTTCTTGTAAATTTAAGTTGAAGTTTCAATTCGGTCGCAAACATGTGCTCGGCGATGTAGGTTGAGACTGAGCCTTCGACGGTCTTGATTATGGCCTGAAACACCTGTCAATCCCATGACCCTAACACAAAGTCACAAGGTACTGAGATTGGTAGTGGATCTGGCTAGCCCTGGACAATCTTGTGATATTAGTAGCAGTCGCAGCAGTAGTGCGGTGTGAGAAGGGGTAGGATTTGGCATTACAGCAGAAGCGGAACTGAAGGCTGCAGTCAATTTTTGACAAGGCATTATGGTGGCATTGCGTCGTTGGCTCCAAACCCCCTATCCAGTGAATTCGCATCTTGCTGAGCAACCACCCTGTCGCGTTTTTTAGTACGTTTCGCAGCTGCGCACTCTCCAGCGTCATGCCAGGTACGATTGTGGCAGGGCGCGCCCCAGGCAAGCAACCGCAACAATCATAACACCATTTAACAACGGTAAAAATGGTAATAACATTTCTTGCAATGATTGTGATAATACTCGTAGCGGCTGCTGAGCAGTGAGTCTAATCAGGACAAGGATAGCCATGGCATGGCCAAAAGAGCAGCAACGTAGACACAACAACTCACACGAATATCGACTGTAGAGTGTAGAAGAGAAGGAGCCAGAGTAGTAACAAGAGCAACACACAAACAAAAAAAGAAGACTCGCAGTGGCAATACATAAATAACAGAACATATTTGGGTTCTTGTCACACCAACATTACCACAACATACCAATCATACCATAACCAGAACACCACTTGCCATGAGCCTGACATTAACAACGCTCCGCCGGAGCGTAAACGCACGCGGATTCATCGGTGCGAAGCAGTAGAGCAGAGAATCCACTGCGAAATCTGCGAAACGCAGTATTTTTGCAAGCACGCACCTATCAGCCGTCCCAAAATGACACGTCAAAAAAACCAAGAAAATTTACGCTGGCCTTTGCAAAAATACTGTGTTTTGCAAGGGATTCTCATCCTCTGGAATTTCAGATTTCAGAGTTTTCTAGACGAAGAATTGCATGATGGGTGTTTTATACTGTAGGAGTGGCAGCGAAAGGTTGAGGGGTTGCAAGGGATAGTTACAGAGGCTAAGGCTTGAAAGGCATCTGTGTTGCTGGTCTGGGCATGGATACTCTGGTTGTCGTATGTTCTCGGAATGCGAACGTTATCATGGTTCAGGCATGGACGCACTTCTTATCGCATTCTCGGATCACGAACGTGATTATGTTTTGGGCATGGATGCTCTGGTTATCGTATGCTCTCGCAAAACGAACGTTATTATGGTTTAGGCATGGATGCGCTTGTTATCGCATGCTCTCAGAACACGAACTCTATTATGGTTTGGGCATGGATGCTTTGGCATTAGCGTTCGCATCGTTCGCTCGAACTTAGAAAAGCGCAATGCGTGGTACATGCAGACTTCCGAAGCACCTCGAATGTGCGGCTCGTGCCATGCAGACCCCATCCGGAGAGGTCGGCCAGGTATGCATGCTTTTGCACGTTTACGCTCTGGCGGAGCCATTAACAACAAAATCAAAACCCCGATGGTGCCGGCTATTGCAATAATACTGCGGACGAAAATGATAAGAATAGGAATGGCAGTAATGTACGGGAACGACAGACCTTTTGCATCAACAGTAAGAAAAAGCCAATAAAACAGAAAGCGAGCAGGAAGCTAGAAGCAGAGAGGAGAAAGCAGGGAGCAGGAAACAGAAAGCAAAAAGCGAGAGAGGCAGGAAGCAACAAAATCCAGAGAGCAGATGCCGAGAAGGAAGGCCACAAGCAGCAGGAGAAAGCATGAAAATGGGCCGAAGCAAAAACAAAGAAGCAGGAATTTAAGAGCACAGCCTCATGCCTGTGCCCGGCCCTCGTGCTCACTTCATTCCATTGCGGCTTGGAATTCAATTCACACTGCTGCCACGGCACCTTTCGTAGGAACCCCAGGCAGAAGCATCCTAAATCTAAACCATCACTTCCCAGGCGTAACAAACACAATCTCATACATGAACCGGACCTCCCTGACACAAGTACACGCAACAGCACCGTAAATGAAAAACACTACATGAACCAGTGGCTGCGCTGCGCATTGGAACTGACACTTTGATATGCATCTAAATGAAGTCAAACTATCACCTCCACATCCCTGCGAACAAGAAATGGTGCAAGTCTGGCGGTAGCGATTCGGAAGCAAGCGCGCACTTCAGTGTGGATGGAATGAAAACAAAGCACATGCTTCACATCTTCATGTTGCTTGGACAACATCTGTGCAACTAAGCTGACACTGTTTCTTCTCTGCTGTGTCGCTTGTCCGGCAGCAGCTGGTTCTCAATCACACTCACACAAATGGCCAGTGTGCCAGCTTCGGCAGACATTGGCTGACTCAAGCCCATTAGTACAAGCGAGCACGAGGGAGTGGGCCGAGAACTCGCGCTCAGCCCATCCTTCCAGCGTGCCTCGAAGCAGCTCCACCCTCAAGGCCACCACATGCACAATTGCTGTGTGTTGGCCCAGGGAGATGTCCGAACAGCAAAGATGTCTCTGACATTGCTTTGCTGGAAAAGTTCAGACGTAGCAAAGGCACCGCTGCAACGAAAATTCTCGAACTCAGACCCCTTCAAGCAAGGAAGCCGAAGCAAAGAGAAGGCGAAGACTTAAACAACAGCCGGCTTCATGGGCAAACAATCCCCTTGATTCCCAAAGGAATTGGCTGCCCAAGCCCTGCTGCTTTCGCAAATTATTAAGGACCCAGAGATTTTGCATAGTCCGGTCCCCCCGCGGTTGCTGACATTCATCAAGAAAGCCATCTAAGGGTCCTGAAAAAGATGGATTCCCCTCGAGTTGCAAGACATCTTCAACACAAAGGCTTTCAGCTTCTCACGGTTCGTTGGAGATTGCAGCGGCATCCTCACAAGCCTCTGCCGAAACTTGCTTGGCCGACACCTTGGTCTGGTGGCCACGCAGTCGTCGCTTGGTGATCTCGACCCGAAGCCTCGTGTCAAGGAGTATGTGCCGGCAAGCCTTCCCCTCTCACTTCTAGCAGAAGCAAGCACAGGATAACCTCACCCTGCCAGGCCAAGCAGCAACAAAACCAGCCATGCCAGCAGCCGTGCCATTACCAAATAGCAAACGATGATCCTTGGCTGCTCGCCCGCCTGGTAACTTCCATCTCAAGTAGGTCGGATTCATGGTCCAGTCTCCACTTGCCACATGCCTTGCTGATTCCTGCCGAAACCAGCAGCAAAATGATGAGCGTGGTGACCAAGATTTGGCACGTCTGCCAGGATTCCCCAAGAGGCACGTGCAAACAAAGCAACTAAAATGATTGAAAAGAATCTTCCCCCAATGTCATGCTCACCGCGTGTGACTTTACATGCCCTTTGGCAACTTAACACAACCCCTCTAGGAGCTCTTCTCAAGAAACTTGCGAGCATCATCCAGTTTTTGGCTTGGTCTTCCCGCTTCAAGCCTGAGCTGTCAGAGCAAATCATACCAAAGATCCTTGACTCCTTGGTGGGGGCAGGCACCTGCTACAAGTTTGCTACCTCTGTTACCACCAATGCCGCCGCATGGATCTCTAGCTTTGAATTGCAGCCGGACCGCCAAAAAAGGATAGTACAGCTGCTCCATCCGCAAGACATGGTGGCTGTGGGCCTTTCAGTGCAGGGACCGACTGTGCATGATTGAATCTGGTGCTTTCGCTAGGTCACTAGGGCAAGCCTTTTGCATCACGACCAGGTTAGCACTTGCACTCTTACGACAGCTTCTGCTCAGCCTACTCATTTGCGTGAACGGGCGTGGCCAACTGCTGGCAGGAGACATTCAAGAACACCACGACTGTCCCAAATGGCGAATGCATACCTCGCCAGTGAGAGAAAACAATTGAATTTCATTTCTAACGCCCGGCACCTTTGACAGACTCAAGCGGAAAAAAGACGTGCCATTTAAGTGCTATCTGGCAGCTCAGAAAAGATTGGCTTGAATGGGCCAACAAATTCGATCCACCTGAAGTACACGGGGATGTTCTCCGTAGTGATGAGAAATCCTGAGCTTTGCAAATGAGAAGGGTCAATCTATCGCAACAAGTGCTGAGAAGGCTGATACGCTATGCTTCGATAATCTAGCGGTTCGGATCTTTGCATGCAGTTGCAGGTTTGCCACTGGTATGGGGTGAGGGTATGTACCAGTCAGCAAGTCCGGACCAGCACTCCAAGAGTCCGCTGGCTCGTGAGAATAGGAGTAGCCTCTCTCCTTCCCCAATGACCCTGTGAGCTGTTGAAGCTTTTGCTGCCCAGGCTCCATTGAAAGTAAGGAAAGGGAAGATCGTCAGCAAGAAGGTTGCAAATGCATACTCAGTTCTGCCACCGATCATGCTGCAAAGGTAGCCCCAAGCTGAACCAATATGCGAAGCGAGCACGGTCAGCAGCACGAAAACAAGATACCTGAAAAGTCTGATTAGGTAGGCTTGGAGCATCAAATTTCGGCACGCTGTTGCACAGCAAGGAGTCATGTCCAATCCAGCAACTAGTGACCTTCCCATGCAGCAAACCCCAAACCTGTTGACTCTGCTCTGCACGTTGTGAAATGGAATACCTTCAGAATCCGAAACGCTAGTGCGTACCTCCGCAAGCGAGCTTGCTAATTGCTAAATACAAGGCACGACCGCCATGGCCAAGGCATGCCAAGGGACGATTCCACAGTCTTTCCAAGCCCTGTCATCAGGAACACAGCAGAGGAGAGGAAGATCGGAGCCAAAGTATCCACAGGGAAGTCGCCGATGACTTTAGACCAGAACCAAGCAGAGATGGAGTACATGCCTCAGCAAGCGCTCTTTGCGAAAGCCAGATGCCTCTTCACAAAGCAAGGAGGGAAAGGCCAGTCAAGACAGACGGAAAATGAGACAGAGAGGCAGACAGAGATTCTCACTCTTGCTTGGCTCGAAGCATCCAGGGCAGACAGAGATAGGGCTTAGCAGAAATATGGGAAAAGGGCACCAAGACAAACAGCCCAAAGTACAATGGCTTGGCCTGGAGGGAGCCTTGCCTTGGCAGGGCGGGGCGGGAAGGTGGTGCAGGGTTGCACCGACCACACCCCGCCCTGCCACCCAACCTCATCCCACCCTGCCACCGCACCCCACCCCACGACAACACTCAAAGACTGAATCCTGACAGCCTTAGACCCCTAGCATGATAAACCACAAAACCAAACATGCTGGAAGCTCAAAAGCCGACAATCTCTGCAGACCCTAGGCACCCGAAGACTTCAACACCCTAAGCACCTAGGACCTAGAACGTTCAATATGGAGCCGCCAAGCATCACACAAGGAGCCGCTGCTGAACCGTGCCCCGCCCCTACTGGTTTAACCTTATCCTATGGTGGCCAAGGTCATGTCGGGTCAGGATGAAGGGCATTACAGGGATCTATAAAAACCCATAAGCCATAAAGCCCAAACCCGATAACCTGACTCCGCCTTAATGAAAATTGAGATGGTTGCTGACAGCCTTGAAACACTAGACACTCGAGCCCAAAACCCCACATCCTGAAAACCTGGAAATCGCACTCTGAGGTGGGCTGTCCCAGCATTTGGACTTGAATTCGGGCTCTCAATGCCATTACTATCCGCAAACCGTAAACCTCACCCAGTTGAGGACATTTCATGACAATTCAACATGTCAGAGCCCTCTCCCTAACCCTACGATCATAATCCCCAAAATCTTTCCTTAAGCCTTGAAAGCTTGGACCCTAAAACCCAACTTTTTTTTGCATCTCGGCTCCAATCTTACCCTGCACAGCATCTGCTGGCCCAAACATCCTCAACCCTCAAACCTACAGCCTAGGCAATCCTGCGCAACCTCAGTTTAGCAAATCAACGAGGTGCAGGATTTCCTGCACCACCAGCCTAAGCCAAACGACAATCCTACAACCCTCGACCCTAAATCCTAGCCTTATGGTCCGCGGGGGTAGGGTCGGGCAAAGGGGGGGGCGGGTTAGGAGCAGGACTGATCTCACGTTGCCCTAAGAAGACGAGGAGTGACACATACAAAATGCCCCTGCCAGCAGGAAATCTCCGAAATCACCTTGGTGCTAAATTGCACATCAACATTACCATGCCCAACTCTGCCCTCCCCTCCTCCACTCTAACAACGAACCTCACCCTACCCCCTCTCCCCAGCTCCCTGCCCTACCCTACCCCTGCCCCATACCCTACCCTCACCTCCGACCCTACCCCCTACCCCCTACCCCCTACCCTACCCCGTGGTGCGGCACGTCTACCCAAGCCACTTTACTGAACGAAGCCTTAAGACCCTAACACTTACTTGCTTGAACCGCAACCTTCCCTGAATTTTCTTAACGCCAAGAGCACTTTAAAGAACTCAGCATCTACTAGCTAAAATCCCTAATCCCATATTAGCACGAAACCCTGGAAATCTCAACCCCCTACATAAACCCAGACCCTGAAAAGAATAAAACCGACTCAACCTCGAAAACTGCGACCGGAACATCGACAGCCCCGCCGGGCCCCAAAAAGCAACAACTTTTGCACTCATCCACGTCGAGAACCCTTTGTCGCTTGTGAGCTCTGCAGTCGCTCAAAACCCGGAAGCTAAGCCCGGAACCCCGAACCCAAACCTCCCCCCGAACTTTTACCAGAAACTCTTAGCCACAAATCCTCAGCCCACAAATGCAACTGCAAAAGTGCCAGGGACAAATCCTTCTAGCACAGCACAAAACACGAAAAAGCAGTAGGACTAGCCCGCCGACCCCAAACGCTACATCCCTTGGACCCTGGACCTACCCCCCAAAATCTCTAACAAAGCCACGCACGACCCTACCCAGTTACCCCATCCACACTGAAACTCGAAGTGTTTCGTAGTGGTACCAGTAGCAGTACTAAGACCAACCACTGCAGTCTGCGGGTTCTACTGATTCTACTGCGTTCGGACCGCTTTGCATGCCGGTCGGCTGGTTGCACTCTGATTGGACGGACCGACAGAAGAAAAGGCAAAAGCAAACGAGTCGGCCAGTGAGTGAGCCAACCAGCCAGGCAAAGCGAGGCTGAGGAGTGATAAGCCAAGGGACAAGTGGAAAAAACGGAGCAAGCAGACAAGGGCCAAAGATAGACAGAGAGAATCAAAGAGAGAAAGAGAGAGAGAGAGAGAGCGCGCGAAAGCCAGTGGCTGCGCAGAGGTCCAAATCAAAAGATCCAGAGATGGTCTGGCAATCGGTCATGAAGAGAATTGAAGACATGCATTGCAAGCCCTGCGCTGAGAAGGCTGGTAATGACTTGAAACAACTCGGCCAGGTGCCCGCAGTGGATTCCCGCAATGCCGGTCTCAAGGCCAATGGCAACTCTTGGGTGAGGCCAAAGCCGGCCGTCATGAAGGTATTGATCATCATCATGTTTAGCAAACCCATGATGCTTTGCCAAGAGGCCTGGTTGCTCGGAATCTGCCAGTAGAGAGCACCAAACAGAATAGCCATCAAAAGGGTTCGAGCGATGACTGCCTTGAACAGAATTTTGCTCCGGCGGCGTAAGAGGAACTCGCGCTGGACAAGCGCCGCCAAAGCTCCCAACGCAGAGGTCTGCAAGGACTGCTCTTGCCCCTGCTTCAGAGGCACTTTTGGAACGTCTTCCTTCCGTACAGCTCCAAGAAGCTTTTGTACATTCACTCGGGCTTCTTGCCTCGCTTCTTCCTCGCCCGCATTCACGGCCACGCAGCGCATGAAGAAATCCGCAGGGCTTTCGTCATGGGGGCAAGCCAAGCCAAGGGAGCCGTAGTGACCCAAAGCCTCAGAGGGCGATCCCTGGTACACCACCTGGCCGTCCACCAACAGCAAAACCTTCCAGCTCACACACTGTCAGAAAAGGCTGAATATGCTGGCACGAACATGGAAGCAAGCGTCGCGGCTCACAAAAATTGTTTACTTCCCGGGAACAGGACTCAAATACGCATTCCAAATTCTGAAATCTGCCCCCAAGACTACTATTCAAAGGGCCAGAACTAAAGTCAATTACGGCTCGGATCCCCTGAATTACGGAGGGTCTCTAGCATGACTCTTGAGGATTAGGGAGCTCCTTGATTCCAAACATTTGACCGTTTTTGAGTGGTTCTTGTCTCTGGAACTTACATGAGTGGATGCGATCTTAATTGGGCTTATTGCGATTCTATATCGTTTTGAAATTCTTATGAGATTTCAAATGGCTTTAGTCAGCTTCTCATTAGATTTCGATTGGAATTCATTAGAGTGTAAATAGGTATTAACTGATTTGCTTACGATGTTTGTTTGATTTCACGTTGCAAGGTTCACTACGTGTCACTAGTCTAGAAGCATGCCACTCAGCATCTTTTCTCATCCGGATCGCTAGCTCACGTGCAGTCCAATCTAGGGCTCACCTAGGGTAATGTATTGGGTTCATGTCGCCCAGGCAGTCACCACGTGTCTCACAGCATGGCGTATTCCAACATGGCTCTCCCGCCCATGTGGGATCCGCCCCACGGATAATCCCCACTATGACCGCACACCTGGCGACGCCGCAACACTGCGCAAGCCTTGCATAACCGGGGACTCCAGGGGGCACCGGGTTATCAAGAAGGGAGGGTTGGGTGGGTCAAACAATCAGCTGCTGCCAGTTTGGCTCACAGCAATGCTTGACCCAAAACAGCAGCAGTAAGAACCTTTGGGAATGAAAGCACGCACACAAGCCTGTCAAACGCAACATGCCGTATCATGCCATTAAATGGCTTGAAAACAGACAACTGAATTCCATATGATGTCGCAGTCAAATTTTCCTTCATTGTCTTAAGAATTGAAAATAGCTTTAATCGGTTTTGTTCGATTTAACCGATTTCTTATTCGTGTATTAGGGGGAAAAGAGTAACAGCAGACTTCTTCTGGGCCTTGTCGAACAAGTTGAAGACCTCCTCACTTGGTTGGTGGATCGTGGCGAAGACAGTCCGTTTCCGCGAGGAGCCCTCACCGCGCGCAAAATCCTTCAACATCTTGCAAACGTTGTACCTCAGACCGATGAAATCAGACGCATCATGCGGGCATGATTGTGAAAGCAGCCCAGAAAGTCAAGAAACGCCATGGCAGAGTCCAAACCACTGGTCGCCTCATCTGCAAATAGCACAGCGGGCTCGGTCAACAACTCCGTGGCGAAGGCCAAGCGTCGGCGCTCACCGCCTGCGCTTGTCATGAAATGACAGCACGTCAATGTACTCCAAC
Organism: Symbiodinium pilosum; assembly: GCA_905231905.1. Classification (NCBI taxonomy): domain Eukaryota; class Dinophyceae; order Suessiales; family Symbiodiniaceae; genus Symbiodinium; species Symbiodinium pilosum. Next base: position 226,270 of record CAJNIZ010047304.1, on the reverse strand, counting down.
CAAACACAAGCAGGCACACTGCTTCTTCAATCCCAGCTGAAGAATCTAATGTACGTGCAAGCCTGAAATTCCTGCTCCGATATTGCCAATGAGAGTGTTTTTGCACTTCGCCAGACCCAGCTCTGTGATCAGCGCGTCGACGCGTTGTTGGCCTTCAGCCTTTGTGAACATTCCCATGCGGAACCGGCATTGGAAGAGCAAGTGCTCGCGGACGGTGAGTCCTGCAACAGTGGAAAGCAAAGTGGATACTCAGGCACTCAGACACGCAGTTGACACAGAATCTTAGAAGGCATATAGCAGGTCCCGCGAAAAGCTGCTCATCTTGAAAGAGAAAGCTACTGTGATCGCGCATTCCCGGCGTCCAGTCATCACCATTGACCTTTACGCTGGATCCTGGCAGGGAAGTGCACATGGATAGATGGAGATAGCGCAGGGAAGTCAAGGTCAAGCCAAAGTCGGAAAAGGAAATGGATCGAAAGCATGCGCTTACCTTGTTGGAGATGTTGCAAACGTGTTGACGTGTTTGGCTCTCTCCTCCTACACGACGCGCATTTTCAAGTTTCTTTGGGCCAGCTCTCCAAGGTCTTGGGGGCTCGGCTGCTGGGTTAGTTGGAAAGGACAGACGAACTCAGTCTGAAGAAACTTCTTCCATGCGAAAACACTCCTGCACTCAAGTTTGAACGGCGAAGTTTGAATTGGCCAACGGGACACTTTTGCGAAGGGATTTGCCAAGCAGGGCCTGATGGTCAGAGGAGAAGCCCTCTCGTCCCCGCACATACTGCCTAAATTGAATGGAAACTGCGCACAGCGCGAAGGGCTCTGACCGCAGGGGCTGAGTTGAAACTCTCCAGAAACGCAGGAGTACGATGGAGTACGGTTCTTTCTGCAAGTCGGGAAGCCGACAGAAGCTCCAATGTCCAAGGTCCGTGCGAGACAACAAGATGGGGAAGCTCCCTAAGCACTCTGACAGAATTGGGAACCATTTGTTCAATTCGTGGAGCGCAGGTGGAGGGGCACCACGAGGAAGACCCTCACGGAAACGTGCCAGGTTCCAACGAAGTAAGGCGGCTTGACAGCCTGAACTCTTGGCACTCGAGTAGTCTAAGGCCTCTTAACGGATACGAACCCTCTGTCTAAATTGTGCTCAGCTTTCATGTCGGTTACACAGTATAGCGGTCCAGATATGAAAAATGCACATACAAGGTGCATGCTGCGCTGAAAAAATTTGCCGACCAGTTTGACCGCTTAATCGTTTTTCCAGGTCCTCCTTGTGTCAGGCTTTTAGACGCCAAGGTCTGGCAGGAGTGTATCGCAGTAGGGGCATGTGGGCCGTTGCCCCTGTCGGTATTGCAGTCTGCATGCAGTGATCGTCGTTAGCTCTTGGTTGCGGCAGGTGTGCTGAGCGTATCCATGCCCCAGTTCATCCCGTAGTAAAAGTATCTCTCCAAACCTCACCACAAGGATGAGTTCATGGACTTGGGCCCATCCACCCAAATTCCTGACAAGCACCCATCTCACAGAAAGCTAAGCCATTGGGCCAGAACCTTTGCCCCCGGGATTCCCGGGATTACCTAGTTGGAATGTTTTGGACTGTTTGTTGTGCAGATGCTTCCAGCATCTTCCAGCTCTGCCACGGTTGTCCCGAACTAGCTCCAAGGCCCAGGGCCTTGGGACTTTGTTTCATAGTTTGTGTTTTAGATGACGTGTTCTTGCTACTTGCATGGCTTTGAAGCTGCACTCCTTCCGTCTGTTTGAAGGACAAAAGCGACACAGGCACTCAAAACTCGAATCAAAGAAGTCCCCAGACAACGAAGACATGCAGTCAGATTGCACATCTGGAGTAACAACATGGTATGCGGCTAAAGATTGTAAAAAGATGTTTCGCACAAACGTAGAGGCTCGGAGTAGGTCTCGGCACTTTTCCCTTGGAGATGCTTTCCCTGGCCTGCGACATCCTGCGACACAGAGTAGAAACATTTGAAAAAACTCACTACGGCTTGATGATGCATGCAGCATCGTCAACAAAAAAATGATGTTTCTCAAAGTTTCCGGCTTTTGTGCCCCCTTCCTGTCTTCAACGTCAAACAAGTAGCAAGTATCTTTGCTCGTCTTTCCAGTAGGAAGACTGAAGTACAAGCCTCAGGCACACGTCGGGCCATGCAATGGGCTGTTAAGAGGGGTCCTGGCAGCAGCGCTAGTTCACCAATACCCGCGATGGACTTCAAGAGGGTTGACTTCCCGGAGCCTGACGGCCCCATAATGGCTAAGAGTTGTCCTGGCTCCAGGTGACCGCTAGGACCGTCCAACACGCGCACGGTCCTCAGAGGTCGATGAACAAACACATGAAGGTTTTTACCGCCATTCCATGCAGGCATGCCAAAACCAAGAAGTACAAGGCTGAAAGGTTTTCCAACGAGCAGCTGCGTTTTCCCAGTTTCGTTTCTCTGGACCTCAATAGCCAAATTTGTCCAGGCCATTAAGAGCTCGGGCCGAGGTATGTCAGTCAACTTTGGCTTCTCTTCGTCCTGACCTGGGCGAGCAATCTACTCGCTCTGGCACAACGATCTGCTTTCGCAGCCTGGTCACGGCGAAGCTCGCCTTTTGTGTCATCCTCCGGGGCAGCGCCCTCAAACTGGCGCGGGCGGGCTCGACGAACCAGGAAGAAGAAGGCCAGGCCATGGTAACAGCCTTCACAGCAAGGAAAGTGTCGAACCCACACACGCAGGTGGCAAAGCTAGACACATGCTTCATTCCTGCCGCCGCAGCAGCAGTGGAAAAACTTGAAGCTTACTGTGAATGAAACGGAAATGTCAACCAATTGCATTTCCGTAGGTGTGACATGACGACTTCTCTCATTGCAAGAATTATCTTAAGAATGTTCAGATTCGAAACTGAAGGCCATTCTAAGTGCCAGCATCTATGCTGCAAGCATACAAATGCAAGTTTGCAAGCGTTGCAAACTGAAGTTGCTCCGTCGACTGAAATCAATTGGGAAGGCTCATGGAGGTAAATCAAAATGGCTCGTCAGATGCTGCTCCATCAAGTTAGAATCGCAAGATATGTTGCCATGGTATAATGCGAAAACAGCAGGAAGAAGCAAACAACAGCAACCACCAATCAACCAACCAACCAACCAACAAACCAACTAACCAACAACCAACAACCAACCACAACCAACAGCAACCAACAACTACCAGCAGCAACCAACAGCAACCAACAGCAACCAACAACAACAACCAACACAACCAACTTGCAACTGCAACAACAACAACAACAACAACAACGGAAACGTCCGTTGCCACATTGCTTGCGTGAGCATTCTTGCCAAAAACCAGGTGCGGGATCGCAGTCGGAGCGGTTGTAGTCTTTGCTGCATCTCTGAAAGGCTTGTGCACTTTACGAAATGCAATTTGCCAACATGCAACTCAAACATAGCAAAACCACAGAGACATGACGTACTGACATCTTTGAACATTCCTGACATGTCCGCAACTGTTCCTGACATGTCTGCAACTGCAACTGCCAACAAAGTTCTAAGGACAGGCTTTGCAAAAATTGACACATGGGAACCATGCATGATATGCCCGCAACTGCACTCAAAGTCTTGTAGGGAACATCCCGACATTGTTGGCTTTGAGAATAGTTGAAATTAAGTGTGCACTCGTGAACCAACAGCGAAACAACACACAGCGTAGAATAGATGAAAACGTTGTCACTGGGCAGGTACACATGGTTGATCAGACCATGCATAACCAGGGATTCCAAAGTGTCTTCGTTGGTGCCACACTTTGCTCCTCATGCTCCACGCTCTCTAGATACTGCAGAATTGGCTCCTTCATGCATCTCTCAGCATGTTTCAACTTGTTCAGTAACAACAAAACATGTTTCATGCTCCATGTTTTATCTGTCAGGCACAGAAGTGGTCCAAATGAAGAGGAAGAACACGAGTCCACAGACAACTCCTAGATTTGAGTCGGAGGTCAACAACAACAACAACAGCAGCAGCAGCAGCAGCAACAACGACAACGAGATGAGCATGTACGCTGCAACCGCTTCCACCTGTCCCGATGAACCTGTACACTGCGGACCCGTACCCCCAACCCCAACACGACACAACATTACTTACTCTGCATCAGGCATGGCACAGAGCGGAATCAACAAGTACAGCATCGATACCAAATAGCCTCAGAAGAAATGAGGAATCACACTGGCTCGACTTGCCGACAAGATTTGTAGACTGCTGAGGAGAAGCTGGCAGTGCTTGGATTGATCCCACTCCAGGCCAGTACTTCCTCACCGTTCTGTGCGATGCAGGGTCCGTTGCACGGCAGGTCGCCAAAGTCCTGCCACTGGTTGATCATCAAAGCCTGCGGCCGCGTTCTTCATGAACAATAGCAACAGAGACCAGGGTCGCATCAACGCAAGCAGGCTGCATCCACACCAGTTAGCATGGTCAGTTGTGTGAGCGAGCAAAACCGACGTGGACGTCAGAAGCCTCAAAGCTGTGCCGGAACATAGATATGGCTTTCAGCCACACCAACCCCACAGGAACAGAGTCCAAATTGATGAAAAGGCCTTGGCCGGAGTCTTCGCAAAGCGGTTGCAAATGTGGCATTTGTAATGATCAAAAGTCTGTTGAACCTGCTCTTTGCTGACTTTATAATCCCAAGATGCCGCCCATCATCATCCTGGAATTTCAAGTCCAAAGCTTGGAAACTCTTTGTTGGAGCTGCACTAGGGCTGAAATTGAGTCAGTTGAAGTTGCTGTTTGACGTACACACTGCACAAACGCGCCAAGGATCTGAGGCATGACATTGAGGAGCACGATCATCCTTGGGTGGCCCCTATGCTGTGGCTGTAAACAATAAGCAAGCATGGCACAACTTCTTGATGGCTGTTCATTGCCAAGTTAGGCTGCCTCTCTGTCAAAGCTGCAAAGCTACTGTAAACATTGGACTTGACTGAGATATTCGCGTTAAGCCAATGCTTGCTTCATGCCGAGATTGAAGCTGATGGTGTGACTTCATTGCAAACTCCATTGCCGATCAGGAGCATGCCCACAGCTCCAATCGGTGCGAGGTAGCCGCCCAAGTAGCCGACACCAGTTGCAACGCAAGTCAGGAGGTAGACAGTAAGAAAGAACCAGCAATAATTCCTCGGGACACTTAAACCTCTGCAGCCACTGCAGCCAGCTGATGTCAACTTCTGCTCTATTGTCCTAGCTCTGGCAGAAAATGCACTGGGCCCAGTCTCTCGAAAGAGTTGCGGAAACCGACCATCCAGAACATCATTGTCGCCCAAAGCAGGGCAATCTCAGATTGTGCGGCAACCCTCTTTGTGACCTATTTGCCTAAGCACAAACACGCCAATTGACGTCCGAAATTGTTGCAAACGCGCCAGGTGACTGCGAAGTCAAATGGGATGTCGGCCAGAAGCTTACTCAGGTAGATAGCAGGCACCTCACACACTCAGCGCAAATGCAGACAGCGCACTCCGGTGTAGGAGGCAGTCTCAAGGCTCAGGGGTCGACCGAGTATGCTCCATTTCGGTGTTCGCGGATGAGCGTCGGCAATCGAGTCGGGATTGCCATCGAAGCACCCATGCACTTAGCACAAAGGCAGAGAAGTGGGAAGGCTTTAAAAATAAAGACTCGTATTCTGCTGACGCCTGTTCTCCAACTGCGTGAAGTTACCAGAGATTCCACGCCCTAACCCTATCGACGTACGTGTGCCAAGCGCACACCACGGATACCAGAGCATCCATGCCCAAAACATAATACCCGCTTCCCAAAGCATCCATGCCAGAACCATGACAATGTTCATGTTCGAGGGGATCTGATACCCAAAGCATCTATGCCCCAAAGCATGATAACACGCAATGGGAGGGTGTGCCCGAACCATGCTACAAGCCGCAAGAAATGAGCCACGTCCTGGGAAGTGGAACTACCACAAGATTGAGAATTTAGGCCTACAGGTAAAGCCAGAAAATGTGAGGTTTGAGTCTCTACTCCCTTAAAATGTACATCGCTCCAAGCAGGCACGGTTCGTTCCGGAGTCCCAGCAGGTTAGGGGTTGTAAGACTTAGGGCCTCTCCACCCCCGCAAAATACACAAACCCGACGTTCTTTGGTCGGGGGGTCTAAGATTTCGTGTGTAATGTTGAGGCATTCAGGTAAAGCCAAAGAATGTAAGACTTCAGCCTCTATTCACCCAGAAAGGACCTAAAAGATGAATGAGATGAAAGTCATTATGGTTTGCATTTATGCTCTGCTTATCGAACTTACTTTAAAATCAACGTTGTTATTGTCTTTGCATGGACACGCTGGTAGGTGGACTTGCTCAAACATAGAAGCTGTTCTGGTTAGGGCGCGGATAAGCTGGTAATCGCACTCACTGAAGGATGAACGGCATTATGATTTGAACAAGGAATTGTTTGGTAGGAGGCTTCACTCGAGCATAAATGTTAGTATGGCTTGCGAAAAAATTAAGGTTGTAGATATAACGTTTTGCCTGAATGCTTTGGTAAGCGGAGTTACTCGAAAATGATCGTCATCATGGGCATTGATGCTTCGGTAAACATACACACTGAAAGGTGAACATTATTACGGTTTACGGTTTGGGCATGGATGCTCCAGCAAGAGGAATGTCATCATGGTTGCGACATAGCTTTCGGCATGCATGCTCTAGTAGCCAACATGGAAACGCAAGCAGAACAAACACGGTCGGCGTTAATGCAACTCGCGCGCCAGATCTCTACTTCGCGACGTGATTACTTTGGACCTTGTGTTTTTCTCGTAGCCATCCCGCTCTGGCGCCCTGCAATGCTCATCATAAGCTCGGTACAAACCTGAAACATCACACATATGCAGCAACGCGCCTACCACCCTTCGTTGTATTCCCTGCAACGTAGCTCGCAGGACTGAACCGTAGTTCCTGCCAAACCTTCATAACGCATCATAGCAAGCATGCATGAGAGCATCTGGTTCCCAGAGCATTCATTCCCAAAGCATAATAACACCCATGTTCGAGAGCATGCGATTCCCAAGGCATCCATGCTCAAAGCATAATAGCGTCCAAAAAAAGACGTGCTGCAATTTTCAGCATAAAACGCATTTCTCCCAACATACTAAAAAACTTTTGCACAAACTCTAACTGCTTTTGACATTCGTTGGAATATGCACCATGGCCCTAATTTGTTGTCAGGATGAATGAGGAAGTCTTAAGTGGAGGCGGCAAGTTGCTGTGTTCATCACCTGCATCATCATAACCTCAGCAACAAAGAGATTCTTCGCTCTCGATTCTCGTTTGACTTCTCCAAAAGGTGTTACTAAGATGGCAGCAAAGAAAATGCAGCCATTCAGCGCAAAGAGTGCCTGCAAGCGCAGGAGATGCAAACTTGAAACAATATCCCGAACGGATGAAGATAGCCGAGGCTCCGTTTGTGTCTTCTCAATTCGGAAGAAAGTCAGACCAAACATCAGCCCCAGCACAATGGTCCGAATGAGTGAAGACCGTAGCTCTGCTTTTGCTCGCATCTTCATTATGGCCTTCATGGCTCAAATTGCAGACTGGCTCTCGTAGTATCTCATAGCATATGTAGGCACTCGACCAAAAAATTGTGTTCTCAAAATTCTGCTGCGCACACTCTTTCTTTCCCATTTCCGATGCAGTCCAGGTGTCTTCTCGCTTTGTGAGGTACATCAGTTGCATGAACCAACTGGTGCCACGACCATCATCCGGACTTTCCGAGGTGGCCTGATTTTCAGCATAGCTCAGCAAAGCTCAGGTGTCCAGGTCCTAAGATTCGGCTGCTAAGCTTACGTTCTTGGCCATCACCGTGATGGGAGCATCGTTGGAGCGAGCATCCTCCTAAGGAAAAAGCGCTCCACGCCATCTGCAACCACCGTGGAGATTCTGCCTGGCAGCCAAGTGGCATTCGGCCACTGCTTTTCCCACGCATCACCTCGCAGAGACAAAGGCAACTGTAAGGCTTAGCAGTGAAACTTCCAAGCTACTCAACTTGGGCTTCATTTGGCAAGCAACTAGTCACAGCACCTAGGACCTAGGCCACGGTCACTTCACTTAAACAAACTGTGCACACGAACTCATCAGCTACGTTTCGTCAGGATTCAATGGGTGCGCAAGAAAAGCTGGTTCTCTACAACACACCAGGCAGAGGGAATCTTTTGCTGCCAAGTGGCCTATCGCGACCCTTCTGCTTGCAGCACCTTCAGGATCTCGCGGATTGATGCACCTGTTGTCTTGCGTAGACTGGCATTCATTAAGGCTCTGGCAAAACATGAGCAAATTCAATCAGGGGTGCATCTAAGGAGCAGCTTCATGACGAAATCAGCCGGCATTGTGTGGTCAGGCATTGCGTACCCGATGCTGGAGAAGTACGCTTCCAACTGCTTTACAGGACCGAAGTAGGCCGTCCTACCATCCACGAGGAAGTGGAGTCGGTCAAAAAGCCGGAATACCTCCGGAATTTTTGGATGATTCTACTCTCCAGCAGGAAATAGTAGGAATTAATTCAAGCAATACAGCGCCTGCGACGATGGCTGATGGATGGAGGCAATGACGGTCACCTTTTGGCCTTTTTGCCCTTCCAATGCAATCGCCTGCGCAAATCTTTGCAGGGGACCATGAGGAAATGGTCTCAAGGATCGTATCCGTTCCTCTGCCTGTGGCTTCTGTTTGCCTTGCTGGTTGCCGTACTTCTGTCCGAAAAACTTGCTTGTTTTAGACTCATTGTGATGGCTGTAAAAGGAGATGATCACGCTGCATCGGCGGGGAGCTCGCCCGATGTTGCTTTTAAAGCGCTAACCCAGACACGGCGTGCCTTCATGTACTTCACGATAACCTGACATGACTTATGTGGCTGACGACTGATTGAGCTTCGAGATTGCCTCCGCCATGACACTATCCTGAGCTGGCTAGCAAGCGCGAAAACTTAAAGCTTTGAGACACAAGGTCAGCCAAGCAGCTAGGCCAGTGGTGGGCTCGTCACAGTACAGGACCGCTGGCTGAGTCAGGATTTCCTTGGTGCACAGCCACACTGCAATGTAGCTGGCTTCTTGCAGAGATCACTCAAGCGTGGTTTCCACCATGTATCGGTAGCGAAACAGACCCGTCGCTTTTCGTTCTTCGAGATGCCTTGATAAATATCACCTGAAAGCTTTCAACGCACGAGCACATACTGAAACATGAGCCTAGCATTGCCCACTCTTTGCAGAAAATCCTGCCTATCAGACTGTTTTGGCATTTCCTTAGCGTTGACTGGCTGCATGCTGAGAACAACTTGTCAGCACGATGTCTCAAACATGACAAGGCAGAAAGCCACACTGCAGCCATAGTTCTCCAAACCTAACCTTAGCTGATTCAATGTGTGCTTCAGACATACCAGTAGCATGCTACAGGAGAATACTGGTGGTCGAAGCCCCTCCATGTGTTTGGACAAGTAGCAGGTGGATACATTTCTCTACGCGATCCCGTCGCTGTGTGGAGGTGACATCCCGCGGCATCCTAAGAGTACTCTGGAAGAGCAAGTGCTCCTTCGGAGTGTAGCACTCCAGTAACATCTCCTCGCGGGTGTCAGCTTCATGAACCATGATCTTGTTCCCTGTGAGCTGCAACCAGGGTGCCTGCTGATGCACGTATGCAACACGCCGTCTGAGACTGTCTGAAAACTCTGTCCTTAGGTCCGACTTCAGGTGCACATGTTCAGGTCCTGTACGACTTGTTCTGTCAAAACGCCTACCTGGCAGGCAGCTGCAGTAAGAAACCCTGGCTGCTCCTGGCATGCCGCTCCTGCTGGCTGTGCTATCAGTCAAGGGTCGCATTGAAGGTCAGGCTGCCGCTGGTTGGGCTTGTGCGCACAGCTAAGCAATTGAGCAGGGATGTCTTGCCGGCCTTTGCAAAGTGAAATGGACGCGCATGCTGGCTCTGCAGGGCAAGGTGCCAGTGGTGCCAGCAAGCAAAAAAATGGCCGTCAAGCCACTCCGGACGGTCCCATGATCGCAAGGAGCTCGCCAGGAAGGGCAAAACCACTGACTTTGCCAAGGATGCACTTCTCCTGCAGAGGTGTGGTGAGAAATCATGTTCACGTATTCCGGACGAATGTCCTACCTCTGTCATGCCCTTTCTGGGAATCTTCGCCACCAAGTCGACGTCCTCAGCTCTGGATCAACACCACCAAGGCGAGCAAAGACTTCTGTACATGATCATCCGCTGAGACCATGCAGGATGCAACTGTGTTCGTTCGGGCTGGGAGTCATTCCAGTCGACCCGCACCGTGTTGGGGATCTCACTTTGGACGCTTTTGTTCGAGGGCGTTGCTGCCATGGCTTGCAAGCACTCTCAGGGACTACGACGTTAATTACGTCCTCGATAAGTGAAGTAGCACAGAAAAGACGGCGTTTGGACAACCTCGCATGTGAAAACAAGCCAGATTTGTTGTCTGACACAAGTCTGCATCATTTTGCAGCGCTCTTCGCGGCCCCTGCCCCGTTGCAGGCAATCTATGATGTTATGAGATACAGCCTGCAAGTCGCTATGCGACAGCAGTCGATACTGTGAAACAATGATGTCAGAAAAACTACAAACCTCCACAGCCCACTCTGCAAGTTGATTCACCGGGATGTGAACTTATGTGCTGCCCTCCGAACATTGTTTCTTTTCAGGAGGGAATCTTCCGTGGATCAGATGTGGAGCTGGCGGCAAAGGTACCTCACGTGAGGCAGCCTGATACGCTTACATCCTTCCGAAACAACTAACAGAGGCACACCCGTAGAAGCAGTGAGCCTGGCTCCCGCACCTACACTGGACGTCAGCTTCTTCAAGAAAGCAGTGTGACAGAAACACTTTGCTCATAGAAGGCACGAGTGTCCCTGTTCTTGCCTGCTTTTGAAGAGCTCTCGGCGTATTTTCGTTCCAGGCCGCCACCTGCAACCGCATGCACGTGTTGAGCTATGGGTGGCTTTCGGCTTGCGAATGCAAGAAAGACATGGAATGGAAGTAGAAAATGGAAGCAGCATCTAGAATCTAGATGCATCTGGTAGGTGTGTACATCGCGAACCCATGCCAATGAGAGACATTCTTTTAGATATGCCGGGCATGGCAGGTGCGGACAACGGGCAGAAGCTCGGGCTAAGACCAACTCATGTAAACGGACTTGATTTCTAAAAGCCTGAAACAAGCCGAATTGTGGATCTGCAGTGGCAGCGTACAACCAAGACACAGCGGCTGGAAAGAGCCAAACCGCTTACATCTGCAGCTAGCGCAAGAATGCGCGGCTTGCCGTGGCCATAAGGAATATTACTACGGTCATCCAGAAATATAGGAGTTTCTAAAAAATCTTTTACAAAACCACGGGTTTCTCTAGAATTTGATTAGGCTTGTCTCTAGCAATATCCCTGCAACCGCGGCTAGGAAAAGATGCGCCTCCGGCCTCTCTGACGTGTATTTTGCTTGGCCGTGGCTGAAGCCCTTTGAGCCGCGGCAGGCCAAACATTTACAGCCAAGGCTAGGAAAATCGCCGTCCCCCGCATTTACACTAGCAGTTGAGCATGTCAGATTCGCTGCGTGCTTTGGGCCTAGCGCTGGTTTTTTGCTGTATCAGCCGCACGCGTAGGCATAGCGCAGGGTTGCGTGGTCACGCTTTCCCTATGCTGCGCAGAAGCGAGCTTCCCAGCAGCTTTGCCATCCTGGGTGATTTGCATCATTTTTCACTCGCATGTCGAGCAAGCCTGAGATCTCGCTTGCAAGGTTTGAAAACTATTTCTCCTTTTTGTGCCACTGCCCAGCCAACATCCCAACCCCTGGTCTATTATTGCGACCACCCCCTCAGTAGACCGATTTGCAAGTCGAGAGAGATTCGAGCGTTTCCTTTGTAGGATATCTTCTAGAAGCTCTTATATTTCTGCATACGAGTACCCGGTGTAAAATTCCTTACAGCCACGGCCAGGCAAAAAAAAGCGTTCGGGGAGCTGGAGGTGCATTTACTCCTTGCCGCAGCTGCTCCTCTAGCTCCTAATCAAATTCGAAAGAAATTCGGGTGTTTCGTAGATTCTATAGAGACTCTTTCAGGATACCCCTGGATAGCCTTAATATGCCTCAATAAAATGCCTTACGGCCAGAGCCAAGAAAAGACTAGAAACGCGTCTGGGGAGCTGGAGGCATCTTTTTCCGAGATACCGTCTGTCAAGCGAATCCGGAAAATGCCATCTGAGTCTGGGAAAGCTAATCCGAAAATTACCGTTTGGGGCAGCGAATCCAAAAAATCCGTCTGGGACGGCTAATCTGGAACAAAGGAAATGAGGATTCTGAAGTCAAAGAAGGATCCTACACCCGTGCCCGTGCCCGGCCCATGCGCCAATTTCACGGACCCCCTCCGGGCGGTGTTCGTGACCTTTTTCGCGCGCGGGCGCGCACGCGGAATGCATTTAATTTAGGGGAAATGGGAAGATCGCCCTACCCTTGCTGGCAGATCGCCCAGTCAATCCCGGGGCTGCAGGGATTGCATGGAGACTCCACTAGCTCCTAATCAAATTCAGGAGACATTCGGGCCTTTTGCAGCGGATTCTACAGAAATGTGGCTTGATTTCGTATCAAAATATGAAGACGTTCGATGCCGGAGCAGAATCTTGAGCAATAATGCGAGGACGCTCCGCGCGAGAACTATATTTCGAGGAGGCATGTGAAAACGCTCCATGCGAGAGGAGCTCGATCGTGTGGAGACTTTTGACAGAATTGCGAGCATGGTGCAACCTATGGGTGAGGGTGGGGATCAACAAGTCATCATCAAAAACATCAATCGTAGGTGTCATCGCTTTTGGACCCTTGGATCCTCTTGACATTTGAAGTGTCAAGAGACGCAGGGATTGCAGGGATCGCACTTGCAATCCTCGTGACTGTCACTCTTTTGGACCTTCGCATTGTCTTGGAATTTGCAAAGTGTCAACAGTCACAAGGATTGTGCGGGTCGGACTCGCGATCCTTGTAACTGTTGTCACGCTTGCACCTTCGCTTTGGGAGCTCATCTAGAGCTTACAGGTATTGTAGATTACCGCATTTGAAGCCTTTTTAGTGCTTTCAGATACTGTACATTACAGCATTTGGAACTCTTTAGAGCTTGCAGATACTGTAATCACAGCACGCCAGCTCTGAATTTTCTAGACCTTGCCGATGTATGTTGTAAATGACAGCATTCGGAGCTTTGCAAAGAACATACACTGCGAGTTGCAACATTTAGAGAGATTTTCGTTTGTGCAGTTGGATGGCGCAAAACTAAACAACATGATCCGCGTAATCCTTGATGGCTTTTAAAAAAGCGAACCCCCCCCACCCGCTGCAAACAAAGTCATCCGCCACGACCTTCCCCCATAGCGCAAACATGATGATTGTTTTACCGTAGGCATGCGTAAGCAATGATGGCTTTCAAAAACAGGAGGCGAGGGCGCAGCCCCCATTTGCAAACTAACTGATCCGCACAGCCTTGCCCTGCTGCAAATATGGTGATGACATGAAAATGTTATACCGTAAGCATGGACGGCTTTAAAAAGCGGGGCGTGGGGGGGAGGGGGGGGGGATTGGGGGAAGCACTCCTCCCACTTGCAAAAAAAAAAGATCCGCGCCACATTCCCTTACTGCGAACATGGTGATGACATGATGCTTGCTTTTTATCGCAAACGTGGATGGGTCGGGGCGCACAAAAAAACACTTCCCTCCCTCCCACCTTCTCCCTTTCTCCTTCCTTCCTTCCTTCCTTTCTTCCTTGCGTACTTCCTTCCCTCCTTCCTGGCGTCTGTGCTGCCTTCCTTCCTCCTTCCTGCTTCCTTCCTTCCTTGCTTCCTTCCTTATTCCTTCCTTTCTGCCTTTTCTTGTTTGCTTGCTTTCTAAATTTCAAGGGGATATTCTTGATTGGAAACAATTTTCTTTGATTGTAGAAAAATTTGGTTAGTGCCTTCTGCCTTTTCTTACCCTCTTGTTTTCTGTTTCTATATGTAAAGCGAAAGAGGATTTGATTGGAGAAAGATCTTTTGATTGGAAAAAGGCTTTCGTTGATTGGAAAAAAGATGTGTGATGCGCATCCCGCGGTGCCAAGCCCCCACCATTTAAAAACCACTCAAACTGAAGATCAAAATTAAGATTCCGGCAAGCGAACAACGAGATCATGGACCGATAAAGCAAAAAGTTGAGGATTTGGTGACTCTGTAAAAGGCAGGATTTGGAGGAACAAAGCACAATTCAGCAAGGATGACAAGATTATGAGGAAGGATAAACAACAATGCAACATGATGGCAACCGACGAAAAAGATGAAGAGCTGTTGAAAGTTATGTAAAAATGACAACTGAAGACAAAATGGCCAAAAACATGAAAATGATGTAAGAAATGTTGAACTCATTATGAAAGATGATAACAACTGATGGAAATGATAAATAATGAGGGAATGACGAAAGCTCAAAAATATGAACATATATATGAATAGTGAATGATTCAAAAGCATGAAAAACGATTAAAAACAAAGAAACACACATGAAAATCGTGGAGAATGATAACTCAAGAAACACAGTGAAACTGATGAAAATGATACATGATCATGAATAGGAACGAAAATGATAAACAGTGATGGAAATGAGGAAAACTGATGACAAATCATCAAAAATATGAGAAGGGTGAAGCCGGATGAAAAACCATGACAAATGATAGATAATGATGACAAACGTGAAAGAGCATGAAAATTATGCAAACTGACGAAAACCATGAGAACGGATTAGAAATTGCGAGAAAATGATGAAACCTTATGAAGATGATGCAAACTGATGAGAAACCATGGAAAAAAACACATGATACATGTCGTGAAAGCAGTGAAGAAGAAGAGTGCTGGATGATGATGACCGTCATGATGGAGATGATGACTCAATTATGAAAACTTATGAAAACTGATGCAAGATTACTGACGTTTTGAAAACAATGATGAAACAGACGTGTGATGGACACATATGATATCATGAGAAGTGACCAAACATTTTGCAAATACGGAAAAAGCAAGAAAAATAATGAGAAATGCTGTAATTTCGCAAAACATAATACAAAATGCCGACCAAACGACCGACCAACTGTGTCTTCTCCAAACAAAGGAGCCCTGACCACTGCTGACCAGATCTTCTCAGCCCCACCTAGGGAAAAAAAAACGCGGGCTTGGTCTATATGATAATCACGCCAAATC
This sequence comes from Symbiodinium pilosum, assembly GCA_905231905.1. Taxonomy (NCBI): domain Eukaryota; class Dinophyceae; order Suessiales; family Symbiodiniaceae; genus Symbiodinium; species Symbiodinium pilosum. The sequence goes on along the minus strand of CAJNIZ010047304.1, from coordinate 211,042 downwards.
CACAAGTACAGTTATCAAGAGGTGCGAGGCAGATGAAGACGGCACCTCGCCCTTCAGATTCATCACGCTCTTCTGGTGCCGCTCCCAGCCCGGCTGCGACATAAACCTTCACCCAGTCTCCCATGCAGAACCCAAAAGCAGCTCCCAATAAAAGAAGACAAGAAGCTGGAAGTTCTCTTGAGATAGCACAGGCCGGCGCAACGGCTCCTCAGGCCTCACTGCGGATTTCACGGGCAGTGTCATGTTGAAGCACTCGGTGCTGTCAAGACCAGCACTTCTTCAAGCGCCGCTTGTGGGTCTGAAAACCCTGGTACGTCGCCTTGACGATGCACATGTTCAAGACTGCCTTGATACAACTCCCAGCCCTCGATGTCTGGGTGGGTGACGTAGAACCTGCGCGGCCGGCTTAAAAGCAGCACACACGGTGGGAACCCCGCAACCACAAACCTCCAAGACCTGATTTAAGGCAAAACCTGAAAACACCAACATGATAGCTCGGAATTCAAGCAGCACTAAGCCCCGGTACCATTTTCATACTGCTTCTCAGAACCTGGATGAGTGAGACTTGCCGTTCCCACGATTCATCGTGTACATACTTTCCTTCTTGGCAAGAACATTTATCGCAGCAACGCACGTGACCCTTAAAAACTGTCTGTGCTGTAGTGGCTAGTTCTTGAAGATTTTTGCATTGCCGGCTGATACTTTGGCTCAGGTTCGAAGCAGAGCTGGGGAGCTGGTCGAGCGCTCGCCGAGTTTACTGGCTTGGAGCCTTTGGCTTGGAGCCTTAGTTTAGGGATGCTGCTTTTTTTGCATCCTGCCTGCAGAAAACATCCTGAGATCACGAACTGATGCTCCTACTTCTTTTCCGTATGTCTATTTCCAGAAACGTCAATCTGCTACAAAACATGTGAATATGGGGGGCTCGGTGGTGTAGATCTTAACTTAGGATTAGGGGTGAGCGCCAGCCATCATCCCGACCTACCGTAGCGCTAATCGCGAAACTGTCGGGAAATCAAGACAACCATGAACTTACTCAAGACATTGAAAACGGTATACCCATCTGAACTACCTAACGGCAATTATCATGTCGATGAAAAGCCTGTTTCCCTCAGGAAACACCCACAAAACCAGAATCGCAGGTTTCCAAATTATATCACCCAGGAAAATACTCTCTAAAAACCATCAGGAAAAAAGCTTCACAAAGCCGTATATAGAAACGCAGGTATACGTAAGTGATCCATATATCACCAAAGAAGACACACCATTCAAGGACGATATGGCTGCGCAGCGTCCTATACCTGGCTACTGTCAGGCTCATAAGAACATGCCCGTGATTTAGCAAAGCCAAATTCCAACACATGCACTCTGCAATCAGGTCGCAGCGTCGATCATCCTCTTCATGCATGCTAGTCTGACATAATCTTTGCATATCTTTGCCAAGCGAAATCTGTGCAACATGAATTGGAAATCCTCGTGCTCGTACTTTACAAGCTGCAGGGCCATAGCAGTTGGCAGGACCATGGTAGTTGCCAACAAATTCAAATAGAAGCTTGCTATGAAGCAACGTAGGGCAGACGTTGGCACGAAGAGCAACGTAGAAATCGTAGAAAAGCGAGTGGGTGCACTTCAGCTCTGGAATCGTCCCTGCCATCGCCTAGCTTGGAAGTGCAAACTCACGCACACATACGCTACACTTCTCAAAGGCTGCCTGAGTGCACTCTTTCCGCTTGCAAAAACGACTGCCATCTACCTGAACCTGAACCAGCCACCATTGTCGCAAGGAGGATACTGCATGCCACAACGTCCAAAAAAATCTGTGGCAAGTCATGAAGATGGTGTGACGCCTAAAGAAGTTGCGCTTTGCCAGAGTAATGACACTTGGAGCACTTCTTGCGAAAGGTTCTGCCAGCCCCCTGAAGCTACATAGTTCTCTCTCAGGCAGCACACATCAGAATCCCTCCTGAAGTTGCTCTTCGAAAGCCGCACTGCATCGGATGATCTTTCTTTTTCCAACCAGTATTCCCGCCTGCCGTGCTGGTTTTTGTGACATGGCCTGGTGCCTGTCGCTTCTAATCCATCCTACTACAAACCACTTGCTGGCTCACGCCTGTTGCAAGCTGCGACCCCGCACCCAAATTCAGTGCGACCAGGGAAGGGACCCCAAAGGTCTGTCAGCTGCTGTCCACCTTTTTTTGCCAGCTTGCTACGGGTTGGATGTCTGAAACTTATCTGCTCTGACTCTTCTGAAGGCACCGGCAATAATTCCGGTGCCGCGACGCGCCTGTCTCTAGAGCTCCTGGGCCAGAGGAGTAAAATCTCAAGTGTCAACAAACACCAAACGACTGGAAAAGACTCCTGGCCTGCTTTCTCTTCTTTTTGGAGCGCTCTCGGTCTACCTGGAACCACCGTTGTACTAGCGTCTGTTCCGCATGTTCTGCTTGCAAACAAGACACGAGCGAAGCTTGCTTGCCCACACCCTCCGTCAGCTCCACACCCTCCAAATTTACAGCGTTCTCCACCTGGCATTTGTGATAAAGTGGCGAGATGCGACTCGCTCATTTGCTGAGAGGCTCTCGGAATCCTGGCCCTCTGGCCCTGAGGCAGCCACAAGGAAATCCAGCAAGGGATCAAAATCTCGAGCTCCCTGATAAATGAGCTTTTGCCGGAACCTTGCGGTGGAGACAACTGCGAGAAGGACCATTCCTGCAATTCCAGGCGCTCGGACTTCTTCTCTTTCTTCACTGCCGGATAGAAGATGAGAGAAGGGTAGCCTGCATGCAAGCCACCGCATCTAAACTTGCGGATCAGGTCCTCCCTAGTTCACAGCAATCTGCCCAATTTCTGCTGTCACATTCTGTTACAGGATTACTGCTACTTGTAAAGGTTAGCCAACAACTTCTTCGCCAGCATGTCATCCATCACACTCCAAATATGGAGCCTGAAACTTGCTCCTCGCACTCGTTCTCCTAGGTTAAGTTGCTTTCCAGGGGAACTGCTGACATTACATGCGCAAAAATCCGAGGTGCCGTGGCATCCATCTTTGCCACAACTACGCCCTTCTTGGCCTCAGCACCGGACTGCCACTGCTGTGTCTCAGAACTGCTGCCTTGTGCTGTCAAGTCTCGTAACCAAGCTTCTCCACCTGACCCAGTCGCCCCAGCCATCGAAAGGAAGTATCTGCCAGTACACCTGAGAAATGCCTTCTCAGCTAACTGCGTCCAAACTGGAGCCAACTTCTTGCCTCAGAGTAGATTTTACTCAGGAAGCCAACAGTTCAGAAGACTAAAGTCCATGTCGCCCAAGTGCCTGGCAATGACCACACCAAGGCCTTTCAACACGTTCCGAATTGCACATCTGCCAGCATTTGCCTCTGCGTTACCTCGTCTTTGTGCCCTCTCGGCAAAAAAATCTGATAAGCATGGTACCATTAGCAAAGAAAACTACTGCGAGAACATAATCGAAACTCGAAGCACTTCTTTATCTTCACTGCTTTTGTTTTCGTCCTCGTTTTAGTATCAGCCGTCGTCTATGTGTTTTCTGCGCATTGGTTTTTTGAGCCCTGAAGGGCGGAAACCGATTGGAGCGGGCTGGGGCGAGAAAGGGAGTCGAGGCAGGAGACTTGAACTAGAATGGTTATGTACTGTCTTCGTATTTTCGGGCTATTGTAATGGGCCCTCGCAAGCTATGCCTGCAGCCTACAAACAGCCAGCATTACCCAGCTCCTGCACGAGTAAGGTACCACATACATTCTGGGCCCAGCTGCCTAAACCCACCCTCTCAGGCGGCAACTCCGCCATGATGGTCAGCTTCGTACGACAAGGCACCAACAGTTTCGCGGCTGGTGGCAAAGACACCCAAACCGTGACCCCACTTTACGGCCTCTCTCTCTGTCCCTCTCTCACTCTCCCTTTCTTCTAAAAAATCGTCTAGGTACATCCCCTGCAAAAAACGGACGCACCTGGGTTGCAGCCTGTGGCCCTCCGTGGAGCGAAAATTTTGTTGGCTGGCGAGGACCGGAATAGTGAAAGCAAAGATCTGGACGCTGAATGTGTGGCTCCTTGTACTCTTGCAGCCCCGGCCCCGGCCGCAATTGAAAACCCCAATGTGACAGCTGGGATTGAAATCCTATCTGATTTCTAGTCAAGCAATACAAGCAGGCACAAAATTCAAAGGTGCGAGAAAAATAGGGATATCCCTTGTCATAAATGTCACACCCCCCGGGCATGATCCCGGGCAATGGCAAAATGCCCTCCAAGCACGTCAGCCCCACGCAGTAGTTCATCCCTTTCCTCCTCCTCTACAGGCAGAGTCCAGAGCTTCCGGTGTACATCCAAGCCTCTGACGATAGCAGGGTTTTGCGACACAGCTCCGGAAGCACGGCATCACACACATAATCTTAACTCAATCATCGGAGCAGCACTCAGCTCAACTTGTAAGTCTGAACATGCTAAGCTGGAGTGATTGCCGAGTTGAAACAACTTTAAACGGGAAATTCAAAGCACCTCGGGACAGTCACGAGGGGTGAATGAAGTTACAACCCTCAAGACATTCATGGGGGGCAAGAAATGTACTCGTTCTGTGATGTTCTGTACCAAGGCCTACCGGCTACTGTCCCAAGCCCGGTCTTGCTCTGTACATGCTGCACTCTCAGCATTTCCAGATCAGGCAAAGCAGGGGCTGCTGAATTCAGCACTTTGACGTGCGAAGAAGGAAACAGCTGAAGTTCATCTTTGTGACCACTTCCAACAGCGCAAGCATGCTTTGTAATTGCAGCCGCGAGGGTGCAAGAACTCGTCGTTAAATTAGAAGCCGCGGAGTTTCGTTGAAACTTCTACTCTTTCGAGGCATGTCATCAAGCCTGACATGTCATCCCTCACTCTGTTCATCAACTTCTCCAGCATAGTATAGCACTCAGCTTCAATAAGCACCGTAGCATCCGCATCTGCCAGAAGCTGTGACATCTGCATATCCTCCGATGAAGAAGCAGTCACCACGTCACCAACACAAGAACCAGCGTCATCCAACCCAGGGCCTGGCACAAAGAGATCTTGGAGCACTTGACAGTTACGTCCACATACTGTGAAGTATGGAGGAATACACGCAAAGCATGCTGAAAATGGGGAAGAACGTTCGAGTGACCATTCTTTCTGGCATGCCTTATGGTCTCGTGGCCAGAAGGACTTGAGCCAAAAATAGCCAATGGCTGCGCAAACGTGCCTTTCTTCTCAAATTTCATACAATTGCCAGCCCAAGTCTGCATTGATACTTCTCCCTTGGACTTATTGCCGCTTCTCTCTCACTCCCTGCCTCTTCTTCGCACAGCTTTGCGCCACCCCGATCAGTGATAGTTTCTCTCACTCTGTCTCACTCTCCCTCTCTGGCGTTATCCTTCTTCTTCCTCTTCTTGTGGCTCGGCACGCCCGACCGAGAGCATCGGAGCAACGCTTCAGGCCAGCGCTGATTCCGCAATTCTGCTCAGTCCGCCCTTCTCCTTTTTCTTCTTCTCATCCTCTTTCAGGCAGCCTGCATCCCAAGGGGTGGCATCAGGGCTTCGCCCTGTGTCCTTTCCCCTTTTGGCTGTACAACATTGAGGAAAAGATACCCTGAAGGATACGCAGCTCAATCCTCCTGGTGTCGCCGCCGCCGCCGCAGCCGCCTGCTGCTGCCGCCGCCGCCGCTGCTGCTGCTGTCCCCTCCACAAACGTCCCTCAGCGTCACACTGAAGAATTGCGCAGACGAGGAAGGGTTGATTGGCTTCTGACCTATTCCGACCGTTTCGCTTAGTCTGCCATCTCTTCTTCAGGCTCCAGGAGGCCCTTACGGCCTCCCACGAGCACAGCTCGCAGCCCCACGGTTCGGTCCCACCCAGTTAATGCTGCGAGATAAGAAATTCCGCCATCCCTCTCTCTGTCGCTCATCTCTCTCGCTCGCTGACTCGCGCAGGCTTGCTCGCAGGTGCATGCCAAATTCATGCCGCGGAGGATGCCCAGCATTGTAGCCCTACGGCTGTCTGAGCATGAGGCGCATAGAACTCGACCTTTGGCCCACTGGATGCTGCAAGCGCTATGCACACGATTTACTGATATGCATCCATGGTTTGGAAGTAGAGGCCTGAAAATGCGCTTGACCACACAGAGGCTTCATGCAAGAATATTGCAGCTTAGATGCAAAAACATCCTTCTTGGCATCCAGGACCACCTTTTCAAATGTATCACCTCCAAGCATGCACAACGCTCACCTGATCTTGGCGCACATGTTGCTTTGCGGACCCTTTGCACCAAGTGCCTGTCAACACTGTAACGCCATCTTCAACTGCCTACAAAGCACAGAGCAAAGCTGACGAATTTCAGCTCTTTCAACCGCTGATGCCTGGCTCGGAGGCGCTGCACTCTTGTAGTACCTGACACTCTGAGACTAAACATGGCTCAGCCTTCCCTTCTCAGAGGTATGCATTGGATTTCAGCCGTGGCGCGGCTTGGCTTTTTTGGCAAGCACGTCCGCAAGGAATTGTTTCAGGGCCTTCGCTAGATGAGCCCTAGGCTCTAGGCACTTTGCCAAGCTACCTTCTTACTAGATCTCTGCTGGACCAGCGGCCTCCTCTGTCGTGTCCTTTGAGATTTGCGAAAAAAACACACGCAACAGAACAGAAAGCCAATGCACAAGAGTCCTTCAGGACATACTTCTTCTCGTGACACAGCACTGAGATCTGTGGAAGGGTATCCTCAAGTCATGGCACTGAGGGGAGACGCCGAGCACAAGCTCTCTCCGACAAACTGAGATGAGAACGGGCCTGGCGCCAAGCGCGTCCAAGTCGCTCTGCTCCAACTTTGATGACGGGCTGGTAGCAAAGCGCCATTGACTCGGATCAAGTAGCTTCTGTTCTCGGATGCCACTTGCCCGCTCCTTACTGATGATTGCCAACAAGTCTCGATTCTCCTGGGGCCACCTGCAACGTGCATGGAAAAGAGAGTGCACTCAGACGTGTTCGTCGTTTTCGATGAAGGCCATTAATAGACCAATCGAGGCACCACAACCCGATTCTGCCTTCTGCATGAGGCTGGCCAGGGCTCTACCCGCATCCTCTTCGCCGAAAATGCCAATCACTGAGCCTCGAAACAACACAAAACCTCAACAAACAAAGCTCCACATTATTTCAAGCGATGACTTCCGAGCCGATGTCCTTTGGCTCCAACCTCCTGCATGGCCTTGTCACATTGAAAGCTGCACAAGCAACTCAGAACACAGGGCCCTACAGCTTCCACACCTCCCCAGAGTATTTGGTCAAGGTAAAGGATTCACCCACCAGCGCGTATGTGCTCTGCCTTGCACGATCTCCAGCTAGAGAAGCTAAACCAACTGCATCATGCAGTCCAGGTACTTGATCCACTTGGCCAGTCCAGTATCCGTCCATGAACCAGAGAAGTCCTGCAAGGAGGAAAAGACCAGGAACAACTTCAGTTCATTACCCGTAAACATCTTCAACTTCAATAAGCAGGACTATACGTGGCAAAGCACAACCAAATACAACAAGCATGAGTCCAGCTTCTTGGCTTCTGGATCACCCAAGGGACCTGCGACTCAAAGATGGCTTTCTTCCGGTACAAAAACCATTTGAACATGTCTGGAGCTGACAGCTCCTCGGGCTCAGACGTGAGATCGCAAGGCGAGCATCCTTCTTTGGATCGGCCGCTTTTGGCAGCCATACTGCTGCAAATCTAGCAGGGTACCAAAGCAAGATGTCTACCAGCTGGCGCCAGTGAGGTTGCGGAAAAATGCCCCACCTCAATTTTGCGCCCTTGTAGTCAACAAGGCTTTCCGCTGCCTTGGCAAAAGCCTGAAGCCGATGCAGTCCTGCCCGCTGTCACATGCAAAAGGAATGACGGACCTTGGCACGCGCAGACTTCTTCTTGACGTAGGCAACAGTTGCCTGAGATTCAAGGGCCAGCGTTGCTGATCCAAAGTCCAAGCAACGCCACAGCAGGCCAAGAGTTGCCGAAGCACGAACGCTTTTGCTTCCAAGTGCTTCTGAACCCAGGCATCCACCTCAAAGCGTAGCAGCTTAGCTTACAGCAGCACTTGACTTGGCAACATTCAGAACGCTCTTGGCTGATGGTGTGCTCCGGCTGATGGTGTGCCTCTGATTCTTTCATCTCCTCCACAGCTGGCGTTTCTCTCTTTCCTGAGTAAAGCTATGGCAGGCTTCGCAATGCTTCGAGCATTCAGAAGGGCCTGAAGCCCCTGAAGCCAGCGAAACCCAGTTCAAAGCCGAGGCGCTGAGCCATTCCGCAATGCCATCTGCTTCACGTGGACCGTCGTAATCAACAGGATCCCCTGAGAATCAGGAAAATTGCTGCCTGCAATATAGCTCACCAGCCCTGGCTCCGGCCTCCTCCCACAAAATATTTAAGTGTCGGATATGATTGCACCTCCAAGCTCGTCAGTCATGCACGCCAGGATGGCTTCGTCAGGCTCCATCTACTTGCAGCTTGCTGCCAAGACCGTGCTTTGCACAATTAGTGATACTTGGTATGGGAGAACCTGCCAATCTGCACAGCTGTGCAGAAGCCTGGTATTGCTCAGCCAACGCAGTCTCTGCCGTGGCATCAACCTGCCACCCGCAGACTTCACAGATTGCATGCAAAGTCTCACTGAGTTGCCTTGGCCAGCATTGTTTTCGCTCCTTCCATTCCTCAAATTGAAACTCTAACAGTGTGCCGTGGCATGCCGTGGCAATCCCGATTTGGACCAGCCCTTTCCCAACTGAATTTTGTCTGTGGTTCGCAGTGCGTCGGCCGCTTTGTTGTACTGCGGCTCCAGCTGCTGACAGTGACCACACCAAGGCCTCGTCACAATCTCCATCATTAGGCAGGACATGCCCATGGCCCCTCGAGCGGCTACGGCACAATTTCACTTTGCTTAGCAAGGAACGCATAGAACTCTACCAGCACTCGCTCGTTGGTCTTAATGAACTCCTGAAAGGTGCCTTGCATGAACGGACAGTGGCTTTGCACTCATCCTGCAAGATGTCAAGAAGATTTGAGCTGCTTGCTGTCAGTAAGAGTTTTGACGGACTCTGGAAATTCATCTTCATCTTCATCGTCCTGCCATCACTTCGCTGATAGCATGACATGCGAAAGCTCGTGACACTTGCGACTTGCTACGCTGCATGGGCAAACTGCAGCTAGCACTGCTTCATCTACACAAAAACAAGAAGGCGTCCTCATCCAGATCTGCCCCCTGAACAGTTACTAGCACAATCTTCTCCGGTGCACTGTCGCAGCTGGTTTGCATGTTCCCAGATGCCTCTTGCCCACTAGCCTCGCTTGCTGCGAAGATGGCAAGAAGACCTCAGGTACTCTGAAATCGTCCCCTTGCAACAGCGGATTGACGTGGCATCTCTGGTCGTGAAGACACTTGACATCTGTAAAAACAACAGCTCCTCCTCATGAGCTACTGATAGCCATTGCGTATGGACCACTTGCATGCATGGTAGGCTACTCAAGCAGTGCATAGGGAGCGTTAATTGCAGGCCACAACTGCCGAACACGTGATTTGCCAGCTGATGCCAATGTTTTGCTTGCAGGTCCTGTTTCAGAAACACTTCATCGGTCGTTGCGCACTTCTAGCTTGAAGGAGAGTGCAACTGCAACAACGCTTTATTGAAGGCTCTCGCGAGCATGTCTTACTCGCATTTTGCGAGCTTTTGTGCGAAATTTAAGGATGCCGCATCTGACTTAGCAGGCATGTTGATAGGAAGTGGAACTTCCTTTTGTTCTAGACCTGCGCGCGCTCTTGCAACAGATCGGAAAAGATGTCCACCTCCTTCCACGCTGCAGGCACAAACAAACGACTGACAAGAGGTTCCTCTGGTCTTTTGCCATGTCAAAGCCTTCGATGAATGTCTTTGCTAGCTTGAGTCACATCCAAGCAAATCACTTGCTGCTGTGCGGGGGGGGGGGCCTTCCACAAATAAGTATGCGAGCCCGTCTGTTGCTTGTAACAGCTTGAACAAGTCTATGGCTTCGGTGCCTCCATCCGATTGTTCGCTCAACTTCACACAGGGAGGGGGAACCCGGCGCTCACCTTTATTAAAACCCGCTACGATAACCTTCAGACTTACCTTAAATCCTGCTACGATAACCTTCAGACTCACCTTAAATCTTGTATGATAACCCTCAGGCTCACCTTAAAACTTGGTCAGCTGCTACACTTGGCAATCTGACATGCTACAGCGACAATGACTTGGGTTTCGAACCACAATTGTAGCTTTACACGGGTCCTATTCGAGAGTGGTACGAAAATGCAAAAGTTGATGTAAAATCATGTTAAAAAAACAGCAGATTTATATGTAAAAACACAGGCCAGTATTTCGTACCACTCTCTTTAGTTTTCCGCTATGATGCCACAGAAAACTTCGCGTCCAGAAAAGAATGTCGGCATCCAAAATCAAGTCAATTTTCTTCAACTGACTGTTCTTGAGTACCGGCTTTTTGTAACACACCCCCGCCCACGCCGCCCTGCCTAAAGAACAGCCCGGCAGCCCTCAAAAAGTTGGGCTCTGGTTCTTGATTTGTGTTGCTGGCCCAATGATACAAAAAATCTGCTTGTCCTGCAAAGTTTCCGTTCTGACAACAAAGCCCTCACATGTTCAGACGACTCCTTCAGGATTTATTCGAAACTGATTCAACGTCCACCGGTTCCTGCAGATTCCAATGTTCCCCCAAGTCTTACAAAAAAACTGCCCACACTCAACTTCAATTCCATCATCATCGATTCGTGAAGATCCGAATTTCACACCAGCTGATCGAGAAGCTTTTCGACAAATCCTGAATTTCTACTTTCGAATGCGGAGCGCGGACCGTAGTGAACTTGGGATTGGCAGTTGAGCTTTCTGACATGCAGCATACCCGTACACTGCAACGTGCTGCCTCTGTTGACCTGCTGGTTCCTTTTTGCAATTAATCCGGCACTTGCACTTATGCACAACCGATTTGCTCCGGTGCAGTCAACGTCACACGCCCTTCATTCTTACATCAGGTAGCCGCGGGTAAGCATCTCGCTGAATTTGGGTTGATCCGCCACGATCTTCTTAGGCTGAGTTCTTCCGAACACTCAAGCAAGCCAGCAAGGCTGCACGGCAATGAAAACCTTGTGAAAACAATGAAGGACATGCATCTGCAAAGCGCATTGTGCATGCCAAGTTTCTCAGGAAAAGCAGCAGCAGGCTCCATCGCACTGGCGCCTATCTAGGACACATGAGTGCCGCTTAGCAGCTCCAGCAAACCCAGAGGAAAGTAACAAACGACGTGCCGGCGAGTTGCTGCCATGCCGGCAGGCAGCTGAGGCGCAGCAAGCGCTTGGTCGGGCCAAAGGCTTGCAGCAAGCCAGAGCATGAATCTTCTTTTACAGAGATGCTTTCAGCTGGACCGCAAGCACAAGCAGGCACACGAGCCATAGTCTAAACTCCTTTAAGGGCGATTTATAGGGGATTATACAGGGGAGTGTTACAGGGGTTGTTAAGGGAGGTACTGGGAATTTAGACCACAGCTTAGAAAAAAGTACCTAGCCAACAGAGCAGGCTAGCGCACCTGCGCAGTTCTGGCAGGGACTCTGGTCTGGAGAAGAAAGTCTTCTGGCCTCCAAGCAAGGGCATGCAAAGACTGCAAAAGCTCCGTAAGCTGAAGACATGCGGTGCTAGTGGCACTCGCACCTTTAAAAAAACGGATTTTTCGACCATGACCGCGCCAGCTGCAAGAAGCCAGCTTCGCGCATTCATTTACTGCAGCTGTCGTGCAACTGCACAGGGGACATCAAGCCAACCACAGCCACACCTTCGTGTAGGCAATATTTGAATGGCATCCCGAGTGGCGTGGCAAATCATCAGTGAAACTGAGAGCATCGACCAGCTACTGTGTCATCTATGCGAAAAATCAAAACCCATGTATCTGGTGATATATGGCAAGGCTTGCTTCGCCACATCAAAGGATGGATCTAGCTGACGCACCAAGCCCTCACTGATTGATATTGTAAAAAGCGTAGACGCCACGTCACCCTTGAGAAGCATGCCATGTCTCCTTAGATGGCAAGATCACAATTTTCAGCACGGGAGCCGACGCAAGTCAAATGTAAAAGCAAAAATCCTCCTCTGGTGGTGCCATGCCTCTGCAAAGTGAACATAACTTCTCCAAACATGTCCGCTGCGTTCAGCGGCCCCTCCTTGTCTATTCGGAAAGGCCCCATGTACCTTGAGCAAGGAGTCATGGATGCAAATGGGCACTAGCTGCGGTCATCAGTGGGAACTGCAGCGGCTAAAGTGCCACACTACAACGGATGTGGAGTTGTGAGCAAGACACTTGTCCATGGTCCTTTGTATGTCCACATGCAGCTGCTTGGTGTTCACTACCTGAGCAAGGCATGGGACTTGTGTTCCTACTGCACTGAACCTTTGAGCACAGCTGCCATGTCAGACTCGTTGAATCGTTGTAGATATTCAACCACCTTCTCAGTCTGCCCAGAACAAAGGGCGTGCAAAAATCTTCCTTAGACAACAGGCGTCGTTGCACCAGTGCACATTTTCAACTCAGCTCTGCAAGTCTGGGCATCCCCGCCAAAGGGTGCAACAGTTCCCTTGTCCAGTGATGTTGCAATTCCAGCATCAAGGACCGTGACGTGGTCGTCATTCTCCGAATACAAAATATTTCCACCATGTAAGTCGCCATGAACAAAATTATCCCGAACCATCATCTTCATGCTCATATCATACAGTATTTTGGAGAGATCGCCTGAAGTCAACACCAAGAACAGTGACGAAGTGCGATCGTGTGCCATTGTGCCATGTCCCGCCTTGAACTTCGCGCTTCTTCTTCTCCAGCGCAGTCATAGCGTCTTGGCATGCAGCTTTGGCATTGTCGAAATCCTCCACTGCATCACTTGCCCGAGAGTTGTCTCTGCTCATGCGTCGGCAGGAAACCGGACAACACCAAGCCAAATCCTTTCAGGCTGGTTATTAAACTTCTCAGCCCACTTGCAAAAGATTTTGGAATTGCCTTCTCTATTGCTTGCTTGGGCAGATATGGTTTTGTCTCACCACATCGTTTTGTCGGGTCCGTCCCCAAATTCACACCTGGAAGTAGTTTGGAATTTCGGTGCATCATGGTGGATCCTGGACAACCTAGATACAAATACTTACTTGCGAAGTGGAAATTCAATCATTTGCTAAATTGCGAGCAGCAGCAGTAACAATGCCGTCATAGTTGAACAATGATAGTAACAGCAATGGCACTAATAATCGTAGTCGCTCAGTATACTACTGGCAGGAATAGCAGCGGTACCTTGAATTGTAACAATGTCAGAAATAACAATAGAATGGAAAAAGGTCGTAGGAGTACGAACAATCATGGAGGCAAGAAACAAAATATTGTCGGCCGTGATTCCAACCATCACATCAGAAACAATGACAGCCTGAATGATATTCCTTCTATTATTGATAGCAATGACAGGGATAACAGCTTCACATTATACCTCGAATTTGCAGCAATGATGGTTAGAGTGGTGGCTGCGGCAGTAACAGTGATAAGGGCCGTACTAGCAGTGATAACAATGCTAGGTGTACAATTCTATCATTATTATCTCTTGCTCTTTTTTGTGCTTCTGCTCCGTACTTTCTGCTTCCTACTCTCTACTTCCAGCTTCCTGCTTCTTGTTTTCTTGGCCTGTTCCTGCTGTCACCAACTCTGTAATTACCATTATTTACACCACGTCGTCATCATCGTCGTCGTAGTAGTAGTAGCACTAGGAGACTAGCAGCAGCAGCAGCAGCAGCAGCAGCAGCACCAGTAGTCGTAGTAGTAGCAGCAGCAGCAGTATTCAACCAACACCATGATTGTTATTGCCTTTCTTACCTACGCATGCTTTCACTAATTCTATTTGGCCATTACTTTTCTTGCCATGACGGTTCCGGTTCTTGCGGGATGGCTGCAATCAGCGCCAAAAGCAGAAAAGCCACAAGCAAAAGAGACAGAAAAAAAAAACACGACAATGACGGCAAAGATTGTTGGACACAGCTCTAACAACGGCACTGATCGCAACCAAAGCTTGTCATGGGTAAGGGTTCAGGGTTCCGGCTTTGGGCCTGGGCCCAGGATTCAAAATCTTGCGCCTTGGGGTCCTAGATGTCAAACTACATTGCTTGGGGCCCAGTTTGGGGGTGGCTAGGCGGATAGGGCTTAGAGTTTGAGGCTTCAGGTGGCGCCAATTTGCAAACCAGAAGTATACCGCACCGGCAGTCAGACTCGTCAAGGCCACACTTGACTCGATGTGGAGCTCAAGTGCAGAATAGCATTCCGATACAATCTTCCTAATTCAGGACCTCAAGCCTATGCACAGATCAACAATACTGCACCAGCGAAGTTTCAGCGGGAAGAGGTACGGCGTCTTTGGACAAAGATAAAAGACAGGACGACAAACAAGAAGCTCGGCGTGAGAAAGTCCACCTGAGGCCGAGTCGGAGATGGACCGGAATTGCCCAAGTTGCCCAAGTTGGGTGCTTAGCTCCTTGACTGCAAAGAAAACCTCTGGCAGCTCACCACATCTCACCACTGGCATGAGTAAGTAAGCAGGGCCGGTCTGAGAAAACTGCACACGCAGCAGTGCTAAGCTCCAGAAGACATGCCTGTCTCGAGCAGCTGCGTGTGTCCAAGCCAAACTACTTACACGAGCCGGCGCACAGCCGCAGCACTGTTGGCAGCGCAGTCCTCCATAATGTTGGATATGATCTCGCCGTTTTCCCAGGTCTCCACAAGGACTTCTGGTGTCACGAGCCGTGACGAAACCTTTGGAAACCTCCACGGACCCTCTTCCGCGAGTGAGCTTGCATACTGCTGAAACATGACAGCCATGCCTTATCCGGCGCTCCCCTTTGAAATTGCGCGCGAAACCTGGACAGCCGACAACTCCACACATCTGCAGTCACTACGGAGCTCAAGAAAAGTTACAAATAATCTGGTCACAGGGCGCTGAAGATTGAAAGCTTCTCTGGTAAAGTCCATCTGAGCCTGGATCACTTCATCAAAATCGCTCCTGCGCAGTGCTGCTTAATCGAAAACAGACGCACGTTGCTGAGGAGGTGGTGCTACAGCACATTAAAATCGAAGCACACGTGCACCTGTCAAACGGCATTGTCATATGCAAAAAGTTCTCGGAAAATTCCACAATCTTCCAGACCTGAGCACCCAAGCAGACGACCGGCAGAAGCAAAATGACAACCTGTCAAGGAGTGCAATCAAGCCGTTGCTTCGCACAAAACGTGCTGCAGCGCGACGATGTTAAGATCCATGAAGGCACTGTCGATGACTCCAGGGTGCTGTATCTTCACGGCTACATCTCGTAGCTGCCCACCTTCCAGCACATGAAAAAACGGGTGGGGCCCTCGCATCTGACTTGGCGAGCCTGGCCCGTCTAGCGCATGCTCGGCTCTCAGGCGGGCCCGATGCACTTGACCCACCGAGCCACTGGCCACGGGCTCTTCCTGACGAGTCGTCCACACTGGAAACTCTCACGAATGTTAGGTAGCAAAGCCTGAAATTCATCGAAGAGCTCATCAACATCCTGACAATTGAAATCTCATTTGGTTTTCTCACAAAATGATGGATGACATGGCCTTGCCAAGGTGATCCTTCAGCATCTTTCGAGAAACAACCTGCGGCAACTTGACAAACTTTAGCGCCTTGTGCACAAAGCAAATAATGACGACAAACGGCTCCGGAATGTGCTGGTGCATCCGCCCGAAGCTTGCTAAGCACAGCAATCACATCTGGCGGAAACATATCCGGCCGCATCGAAAGCCACTGACCGAACCTTGGGCATGCGAGCGCTCGGTGTATTCTCACCCATGCCACACGAAACTGCGGCAGATTGGCTTCTGAAAGGCCGCGCCGGCTCTTTGTGTGCCTTAAGGCAATTTCACGAGCTCGCACAACCTCCACTGCTTGCTAGCGCTCGTGCATTTGCCAGGCTGCACTCCAGCATCTGACGCAGCCAATATTCACGAAACCTGCTGCTTTCCTTTCCGAATACAATTAATAGCGTTGAAGCACCTTGGCACCACTTGGCAGCTGGCATCAGCAAGATAAACGCAAACAGCTGAGGTCGGAACACATGAACGGAGCAAAAACCCAAGCCAAAAAGACCTCAAAGTCAATCAGGCATTTTCCCAGAACCGCCCGGCAAAATTTAGCGTTACAACTTCTGCAGGCCCGCTGGAAGTAAGAAAAACGTGACTTGCCTTAAGTGGAGCAGCTGACCTCTTGAAGGCAAACCAGGCTTTCTGGTACCAAGGCCAAATCTCATAAGGATGCACGAAATGGCCGCTAGGCTCTGGTACAGGAGGCAGATCGATGTCACTCTCGATCTGTTTGTTGAACCAGGCTGACACAAGGTGGTACCCGCCATAAGCTGCACCTGCGCCAACTGCGCAAATGGCAGGGCGAACACCTTGCCGTCCCCAGCTTGGACGTGCCGTCTGTGCACTGTACCGGACAGCTCCTTTTCCAGCGTAACCACGCTTACAACTTGCACACAATCGCCGACCTGCCAGCAAATTTGTCGACTCTCTTCCTCCAGCGCGGCTTCGGTGGATCAGCCGACACAGCATGAGGCACGAGTTCCCACATGTTGGCCTTGAGCTTTGAGGCTGTCGCCAAACAAGCGTTTCCAACAAGAGCAGATCTCACGTAGTTGCAAGGACTAAAGCACGTTGCAGCTGTAGCATTTTGTGTATCCTTCAAAACTTGGCGCAAGGAAGGATCTTGATCACATGTCGGCAGCTTCTTCATGTACAGCAGCCCCAATGCCACGTCTCCCAGGGGTCCAGACATGCTTATGTATCTATGGTGTATCGAGACTTGCGAATGTTTCCCAGGAGTGACAGACAACGCGGACTGTCTCGTCAGGTTCTACAACAATGCTCGAATGACCAGCCGTATTGAAACGCCAGCTGGCCCTGCTACTAAGCTCACTCAACGCTGATCTGGAGGCCATATGTCGGCGTGCCTGATTACCCGGGATTTCCAATTGAGATGGGCTCAGGATGAGGACAAAACACAGGAAACAGAGTGTTGTAGCGGTTGTGCCTTTCTTTGTGTCGTACTTCATGCCCCCAAGGGCGCTGAATCCCTTTGCAAAAATTTGCTTCACCTCGGGTATGGTGCACATGGCTTCAGGACGTGGCTGTTGCACCATGTTGCGAAAAGGCGCAGAGCAGCTGACGGCCATGTCCTGATCCAGCTTCACCTCAACGCAGAACAAGCAAAAACCCACGGAAATATTGTGAAATATGGCTCTTCTGTGGTCAGCCCGCCCAGCCGGCGCAGCCTTCATCGTCGTGCTCTTGTTGCAAGCGTACTGCAGGCCAACAGCGAAGGCGCCGTTCCTAACACCCATACAAGCATTCGTAATCAAAACACGCCCCTTTTGCTGAACTGCACATGCACACCTGGACGAGCCGAGAGTCTTCTTTCCACCGTAGGTGTAGTTTGCAGCCAGCCTAACATTGTCAGCTGCCTGGCACTGCATGGGCAGGGCACGTGCAGAGAACAAACAACCAGCAACTTCCGACCATGTCGCCAGCAAACACTGGATGAGCCTTGTAGTGACAGGACGCCACGTAGCAAGAGAATGTGTCCTTCGCATACAATGATGCCTCACGTCAGCTGCAGCTTGGCGTGCGCTTGCTTGTGTTTGAAAGTCTTGAGGGGATAGCCCAGGCCAACGCAAGCTAGCGGTCTTGAGGACTTGAATTTAAAAGGAATCAAGAAAATTATGTAATGCAACCACAAGGAATGATGATCTTCACATACACACCACAGTAGGAACAGGCTAGTGAACAAAACACAGGGACTAGCAAGGTTCGATGCAACCACCCAGCACGATGTTACCCGCACAAGGGCAGTGGGCATAACACCAAAATAAAGGGGCTTGAAGCAGCCACAAAGCGCTAAGCATCACGCTACTCGCCAAGCACATGTACTTGTGAGGGTAATCCATGTCACTGACCCATGAACCCCGTAAAGAATCAATTTTCGCCCCGCCCCCCTTTTGAACCTCAAATTCTTGTGCTACAATCAATACTGTCAACAGCTTGCAGCTTTCCCAACCTTGTCTGCACCCTTTTCTTGCTAAAGCAAGAGACAACTCAAGAGCGAGCCCAACTGAACTTCTGGATTGCTAATCGATGGTCGCCGGATTCAGCACATCTTACTCGCCATTCCTGCGAGTCGCAAAAAAAGGACCGTGGAGAACGCGGAGGCCCACATCCGGGCACCAGGGAGCTGCGATCTTCGCCCCGATGGTTGCCGGGCCCGCCCTCACATGCACTGCAGAGAGATATGTGTGCTCATCCCCTTTCATGATCCACTGGAGAAAGGTTTCCAGGCTTAATTTCTCAAAGCTAGCCCTACAGAAACAATCCAGAATCTTGAACATGAAGGAAACCCCCTTCCGATTGCTTTGGGTTCCATTATGGCTCTCTAGAAGAGCTAGCAACAGAGGTGCACCGAGTATGAGGTATCTACAACCTCGTGATTTCTGATTATATCCAGCCTGATGAAGCAAATCGTGTCATTGTGGAGCTGGCAGTCCATGATGCCGCGTATTTTTGCTAATGAATAATACAGGAATCCTGAAATCCTGCATTCCTCCTTGTTTTTGAGCTGGTTCCGGTCCATACACATCCCTTATTAAGTTCATCTGGAATCCTGCCTCCTCAGAGTCAGCTGAATTCTTGGAACACCACTTACCTCCAACGAAACGCAAAAAAACTTTGAGGAAACTACGGTGACTGCTCAAAAGTCGGCCTTCTTTGTTTTCCCAAGAAAAATTGGCTTTGCTTGAAAGACCAACTTTTACCTAGGTCTTGTTTGTGTGCTTCATTCCCTATTTCGAACTGGTTACGGTCCATACTGTTTTAGTTGTCCATTCTTCATGATATTCCGTATCATCGCGTTACTCACCAAATACAACGGCGCTAGTTCTAGGCGAACTTTTCTCAAACCCGATGCCAAACCGGGACGTGTCCAAAGATCCAATCATCCGAAAATGCTTGCTTTTAGCAGAATTTACAATGTTTTCAAGGGGTCGGTGGATCATGGGGGCCGTGTCGCTTGTCCATATGGCTCACGGTCCATATGGCTTACACACCCCTATACATATACATATATATATATATACATATACACACACACACATACACACACAAACATATACAGATCGCTTTCGGGATTTCTTTGTAAAAGCAGATCTTTTTGGAGATAGGTAAATACAGTTACATACACATACAGACATGTATAGGTTTATCTACATATGTCTATGCATACTTTAAATATATGTATATATATACATATACATACATATGACATATAAGTAAAAGATATAGATCTTCTGCGGGCATATGTATATATAGGTGTGTGCATATATACACTTGTAGAAATATAGAAGCCCACACATACAAATACTTATAAAGATATGTGTATTGTGAGAGAAAAAAGTGACATGCATATATGTATGTATATGCACAAACATTGCTGGATCAACGTGCAAATGAAAGCCATTGCAAACCAGTTGCTGGAATGTGGCTTCGGCGACTGCATCTTGCGGACTGATCCCTTTGACTTCCAGCGCCAGGCGTGCATCCTGCGGACATGCAAAGTCACAGCAAGCATGCCATAATTAAGCGCTCAAGCTTGAGGTGTTCAAGTTAAGCCATTGGGCCCTTGCCACGTGTGTTCACGACCGAACTTGCAACGATTTCAAACACCACAACTGCTGAAGATTCCTTGAGGCCACTGTAGATCAAGCCTGCGGAAATAGTACAAGCATGACTTTCAAGAAAGTTTTACAAGAGAAGCTGCACGAACCCAGGGCCAGGCCTGTCTTCGTCTTCAGAGGGTCGTTGAGCTCGGGTTTGCATTCAATTCGCAAACCTTTCAAAGCCTCGTCGCCAAGTCAGGCGCAGCACTGCAAGCACAAAAACAAACACGGAGACCTTTTCGGAAGATCCTTCCAACTTGACTCCACCGCTTTTGTCCACCTCCAACTTGTCCTGAATCCAAACGAGCACTCTTATTCAGGCGCATGGACTTTTTCCAGCGCAGCGCTAGGGCCAAAGCAATGACGACGAATGGGCAACCCAAAGGAGCCGGAAGCCTCCATGTAATCTTTGCCGGTGTCATTGTGTCCTGCATCGGAACCGGACTATCTTCCCAAAAACACCTTGCAGTCACCAGGCCTTACCGGGAGCAAGGTCCACGGCTGTTGTTACAACAGATCCTTGCCAGCTTGTTTTCTGCTTGGCCTGCTAGACTCAGCTGTCATACTCAGGCACTCTTCCACTAGAGCGGCAGATATGCCTTGAACTGGTAGCCCACTTGGTAGTCATCACTCAAAACCTCTTTGGAGGTCCTGCGCTGCAGCTAGAGTGCTAGAGGCATCCATTCTGTAGATCTTCCGAGCCAGAAATTCCCTATGCAGCTCAGCGGTCTTCTCGATGTCATCGAATTTCACAGGTCCCTGGGCAAGGTCCAGATTGGGCCAAGTAAATACCCACACAGTGTGGACATGTTTGTCATGTGAAACCAGCATGCATTTCCAACTGCCATGCCAAGCCGTAATGCAATCCCCCTTCACATTCCGCCTCAACCCTGGGGAGCCCCATTTTACATTTAAAACGGAGGGTCCCGGGTCAAATGACTCTGTAAAATGAGGGTCCCCGGGGGTCGGGCAATGTTCGCAGACCTCTGTGAAATGAGGGTTCCCAGGGTCATTTTTTTGGTTTGAAGGGCCCAGATTTGTCAGCTAAGTTGGGGGAAGCAGCACTGTAAAATGGGGTCCCCGGGTGCATGAACCATCATCAACCCTCATGACCCCTCATTGTATGACGATGTAATGCACGCAAGGCGTGGAGAACGTTATCACGTGCAGTGATAAACGCCTGCTGTGAGAACCACGGACACGATGCAAGAACACGCGCAGCTCTCAAGCACAATAACCAGTTGCATGGGTGGCTACTGCTACTGCTACAGCTACTGCTACTACTACTACTACGACGACGACGACGACGGCGGCGGCGGCGGCGGCGGCGACGACGACGACGACGCCGACGACGCCGCGACGACGACGACGACGACGACGACGACGACGACGACGACGACGACGACGACGACGACGACGTGTTCCGTACCTATCTGACGCAACATGTTTCTGCATTTTTCTCAAGGCTGGCCAATGACAGGAGCCTCAGATCTACTGATATTTACAGTATAATGATGGTACTCATGATGACTGCGAGCAGCTGGAAATGTGAAAATTTTCCATTCCATTTTCGGACACGTCTAGCTGCCTTTCTTCAAGGTTCATGAAGGGACCCGTCTTGATCAGCAACTTTGAACGCCGTGGGGGGACCATCCCATAAAGCCTCTTATCTACTGCAATTTACAGCATTTCTGCGATTTTAGTGAGAATGTTTTTCTCACAATACTGGTTGTCATGATGCATCACGGCAAAATTGCCACGCAAGATTTGAAGATGTTTTTTGGCAACCCTTTCTGGATCGAGGTTCTGCAAGCTACTTCAGTACAATTCTGTAGGGTAAGTATGGGACCCTTCTGGCTAATGCTTGTGGAGGGGTAGTACGCAGGACCTTTGGGGCTAGATTACTTCAAGAGAAGTGCGTGGACCGTTGTTGCTAAGAATTCTTGAAAGTTAGCACATGGGACCTTTTGGCCTACACTACTTCAAGATAAGAATGAAGACCGTTTTTGCTAAGAACTGTTGAGGGCTAGCTCGTGGGAACTTTGGGGCTACAATACTTCAAGATGAGAATGGGGACCGCTGTTGCTAAGACTACAATTTTTTTCGGGTAAGTACGGAAGCCCTTCTTGAGAACCCTTGTTCCTAATGCTTTTAGAGGGCTAGTGTGCCGGACCTTTGGGGTTACAGTTGTTCCGGGTAATTACGGGGGCCAGCTAGCATGCGAACTGCTTGCCACAGGTTTTCAAGAGCCTTTCCACATTGGTCGCTTTTGCCATAAGGCTGTTGCCCAGTCGACAGGCCACCACTTCCCAGCTGCGCCTTCAGGCCTCTGATAAAGTCCACAGCATAGCTACAGCACGTCTCTTGCCCGTGCCCCGTCTGCCCACAGAGACGACATAGATTTTTGACCTGTTAGCCAATACCCGAAAACATCGATTCCCGGCGCCCAGCTCTAGACTGCCCTGATCTCCAAGTTCACTGCACAGGCCAGTGTTTTCTACCGCAGCGTACTGCGAAAACCTACCGTCAAATAAGA
>CAJNIZ010047304.1:175904-188603 GCA_905231905.1 Symbiodinium pilosum | reverse complement strand
GGGCTTTTTCCCCGCCGCGTGCCTACTACTACTACTGCTGCTGCTGCTGCTGCTACTACTGCTACTACTACTACTACTACTACTACCACCACTACCACTACTGCTAGTACTACTCCCACTACCACTACCACTCCCACCCACTACCAGCACCAGCACTGGCACTGGCACCGGCACCGGCACCAGCAGCCGCACCACCACCACCACCACCACCACCACCACCACAACAACCACTGTAAAGCAGTAACTGACTTGCCAACTTAGCCTAACACAGTCAATCCCCTAACTTTTGAGTCTCACGAAATCGCACTTCCTGATATTGATGCAGCTTGGCTGGATGAAAAGCAGGTGCAACCTGCTGTTCAGGAGGGCTCATCAATCTATACTTTACAATTTGTCTTTTCACCCGCCTCGATTGATTCAACCTCTCAACTGGGGTTACAACTGGAGGAGTTGTGACATAAAAGTGCTTGCAGACCAAGGCTGGAGCCATTGTCTGGCAGCGTGGCAGGCAGGAACAGCAGGAACAGGAAAGCCAAAGTTTGAGCCGCAGTGCTGCAGCAAAAGTTAGCTTGCGTGGGTAAGACCAGTAAACGTTCACATTGGCATCATGCAGAAAGCGGTCCATGGCGCCGGCGCTGACAGCCCCTCCACGCGATGTTCTGGTCAGATGGGTCCTGTCATATGCACACCTTGTCCGCATGCCACAACAGCCTTATGACTTGGTGCCTTCGGAAGAGAATTCCACTCATGAGCCCTTCGCCTTCGTCCAGTGAATATCAGAATTACAGATCCTCCTGGCTGCACAACTCTGGGTAGATGACCAGGGCGTGGACCTGCTCTATCACAAAGTTTCTTTCAATTGACGCGGTGATAGAAAGGCAGCCGAGCCGCGGCTTGTGCCAGAGTCCCGGTGCTGGTCTGAAAATCTCTCCCCTGGCTTTGCACACTTAGAAAAGCCGCCTGGCTGTCTCCACGCCCAAACTGAAAGGTCGAGCCCCCTGCTTGTTTCCATTTGCAGGAGGCCTGCCTCACACTCCCGAAATCCA
This sequence comes from Symbiodinium pilosum, assembly GCA_905231905.1. Taxonomy (NCBI): domain Eukaryota; class Dinophyceae; order Suessiales; family Symbiodiniaceae; genus Symbiodinium; species Symbiodinium pilosum. Next base: position 187,557 of record CAJNIZ010047304.1, on the reverse strand, counting down.
CCAAACAAAGTCACATCCACTCAAAACCATCTGCATCGCTACACGTGTGCTGTGCATGTGGTGCTTCTTGTCCTCCTGTTACAGCCCGTGCGGCCGCAAGATGCCAAAGAACGCCCAAGTAAGTCGTCTGGTGATCCGATGCTCTCGAGGCTCAGATAATCGAAGCAGAAAGCAGGCGCAGCAGGGTTCCAACCTTGTTTTTCATGTACTACAGACGACCAACAGATATACACGTTGCTCAAGAGAAAAACTGGGCAACTGTGCTTATAAGCATTGGTGTGTTTTCGTGGCAAGCTTGAAGGTCAAACTAGCATGGCAAGCAAACAAATAGAATGGAATCTGCGGTGGAAGCCGAGGCGAAGCTGGATGGAGAAAATTGACACTCACCAAAGGCACTCACCTGCCGATCAAGTCAGTGCTTACTGGGGGCAGTCAACGCATCCGCAAAGCAAGCCAAAGCTCATGACTTTCGTTCATCCAATTTGGAGCCACAGCGTTGGATAGAGCATGCAACGGCAGCGTAGTTCAGAGCTGCACCTAGTGCCAAAGCCCATCGCGAAGAACCGCTACGTGCAGACCACGTACGGACAGTTAGGCACCATGCACGAAACCCTTCCGTGCAAACGCACAGCGCAACGGCAGAAGAAAATGCAAAGGATGAGGAGGACAAGTTGAAGTTGGGGCTCAGCAACATGTCTCAACTGCTTGGCGGTCACATACTGCAGCCGGCAAAGCTTGAATGAAATGTCAGAACTCATATTTGCAGGTAGCTGCTCTGCACAAACAAGTCGTCACCAGCATTGCACTCAGCCAAGTGGTCTTGTACGGCTTGTCTTTCGTACACTGCACGGTGCAACCAACCATGCTATTGGATTGCCTCATCTTCCCGTACTTCCTTGCAACAGGTTTTCCAAGCGCCATTTCACATTCCCTCCTCCTACTCCGCCCTGCCCCCCCCCCCCGCACCCACCATTCTAGACTTCGAATTCGTTCAGGCACCCGAGACCATGTGCAAAAAAAGGGTGAGATCCAGAAGAAATCACAACACTTTCAAGAAAGCCCAACCTCGGCTAAGGCTGGGATTGGCCATCCTCAGCAGCGCAGGCGAAGGCCAAAAAACAGAACGCAGTACAAACGCAGCAATGCAGCGCACAGCTCATCAACTGCTTGCTTCTAAGCCCATGTCTCATCAGACTCGTCTGCGTCGTCGAGCACTGGGGGCGCCAGGCTGGTGAAGGCCTGCTGTGGCCCAATGAACCTCCAATCCTTTTTACGGCCAAATTGTTGGGCCTTGGGCGCGGTCTTTGACAACCATTTTGCCAAAGCTCCCTTTGACACTCGGCCGGCTCCTGACAAGAAAGTGAAGTACTATCAGCAGGTTCACCACCTGCACAGTAGGGTCTGGGCGGGCCACATCCATTCGCGACCAATGATATTGAAATTCATCAGATCTTGGATTTCGTCCCATGAAGTAGCCTTAGACTGGCAGTCTCCTTATCTAAGCTATGGCCCAACAATCTCAGACCCGGACGCCACATGTCCTGACCATAACACTCTTCCGAGACTAACCCTCAAATATCAATGCCACCACACGCGCGCCCCAACAGCAAGTCATCTGGCGCTGATGCAGGAAGTAAGACAGGCTTTGTTGACCGAAGGGAACAACGAGATCACGAGGCGGTCCCGAAACTCAGTCTCAGCTATGTAGGCATCCTGCCGCCCACGCACCAATTACACAACATTTGTTCCCCGCCGAATCCCAAAACATGGCTGGTCACCGGATCCGAATCGAACATGGACATGTAAAGCGAGGCCAACTCCTGCGCTCTACGGCATGGCTTGCATCAAAGCTTGCTAGTCCAAACGAAAAACCGTCCGAAGGATGCTTTGGCTTTCGCAGATCTCGCAGGAATCGCTCGAACTCCTGGCAACAAAACCGGACCAAGGCAACGACAGCTACGACCTATTTGTAGGATGGCTTGGCCTTGAAACTCAAAGTGCCATCGTGGTTCGTGTCTGCGATCGTGAGACAATGGTGCAAAACCTGCCACATCTGCAGCGCACTTTCCTCAGGACAATGGGAACATGTTGATACCTGCGTCAAATTGAGCTCCGCTCGGCCGTAGCTGCCCACCTGCACACCGATCAAAAACAAATCAATGGCTGCATTGCTGAAGCTGCAACGAACCATACTTTCGAATTAAGAGCGTTGCAGACTTCTCCGCCATTGCAGGTGTTAAGATAATCCGCAACGCCTCAAATTCAAGCATGCATATCACAGCAGATCTTCGGCACAAGTCGCAGTGACAGTGTGTTGACATAGCTAGGGGTGGTGCTTCAAGAAACTCTGCACAATTCAGCTCATCCAACGTCATTTCCTGCTGCAAATACAAACAAAACAGGCAAAACAAAAGCTTTACCGTTGAACCACGTAGCCGTTACGGGATAAAGAACCTTCAGAAATCAACCTGAATGCAAAACTCGATCGAAAACCCTTGAAACCCCGCGCTGCTTTAAAGCGTATATCCCTAGTTCCCAGCTGAAGCTTTCCCTTCGGATTAACTTGTGTAGTTTGCGGGGTTGAGGTGATTGACAAAATATATATGAAACATCAGCCCACTCTAGGGAAAGATAGGAGCCACCAAGGACACGTTTCCAGTGAGAAATACAGTAATGTCCAGACCAACTTTTGCAAGAAATGTTGGGACAGTTGGCTCAAATAGAATATCTACATTGATGCACCAAGGCGTCACTGTCAGGATTTGCGGATCATGTAGGTTGCAATGCTGTTGCAAGCTTTCTCATCTGAACCAACCTGCTGGATGCTCGCTGTGAAACTGTACAATAAGCTTGACAGCTTCGACAAATGTTGCTTCTTCCTGGACCAAAGACATCCGGAAATGGAAAAGGCCAGGGCGTTGACCAAAACAACTTCCAGGGATGGTAAGGACGCCGGTCCGGTTCAGCATCTCCAAGCAGTAGACCTGATCCGCTGGCGTGGCCAGCGATATTGCTTTTTTCATGATGAAACCTCTGATACTGACTTGAGGAAAGGAATATGCTCCGGCATCTGTGAGCTTGCAGCGGATGCCTTCAACCTCGTTCAGCTTTCCCAGCAGCTTGGAATTTGCTTTTGCCATTTTGATCAGCGTGTCGAGACAATAGTTTTCCCCGATCCATGGGGACAACAAGCTTGCCACCCAGGCTTGACATTTGATGCTGGGGGTTTCTGCTGTCCTCTGCATTTTTTCCAGGAATTCATTTGAAGCATTCTCAAAGTACATGTAGCCTCCATGCTGTCCGGTATATGCTTGCAACGAAAAATATGATAGGATGGGCACCACAAGATTCATCTGGCGGGCTTTTAGACGGAATGAAATCGTGTCCGAGGAACCCCTCATTGCAAAATTGTCTTCTTCAACGATAACTACGAGGCTTTGCCTTTCAGCCAGGCGAAGCAGGGATTCCACAGCTTGTGAAGGAATGAGTCGGCCGGTCAGGGTAGGGTTTGCTACCACAAGGGCATTCGATTTTTTTTGGTTTCGGCACACGTCGCCCACAGTCTCCTCCAGCTTCACTATAGTTTTCTCCCAGTCGTCGTCATCAACATGATAGGACACACCGCAGCGGCCCATCAATGCCGCAGTTTCACGGTATGCTGGCGGCCCAGGACTTGGTACAAAAACGACTGCTTGTTCACAAACCTGCAACAGTGCCTGCAATGAACTCCTCGCTGTTTGCCAAGAACCAGAGGTCATAAAAATACATTTGGGTAAGGTTTCTATCCCATCACGTTCAGCCAAAAATTTTGCCACGGCATCACGAAATAACCGATGGCCTCCAGACGGCCCATCCTTGCCAGCAACTGCCCTTCGATACATGTGCACTCTATCCAGCACATCTTCCAAATTTGAGTTGGAAGGGGCGAGACCTTCAACCATAGAATCTGACACAATGTCATGGCGAGTCAGCACACGTTTTGCAAGGTCCACATCAGCCGAGTGGAGTTTGATGATCTCAGCAGGCAGAACGCCATCAAGTTCAATCGGCCTCGTGGTGCTAACGCCGCTCAACTCCTCAGCCCGTTGGATCAAGGTTTCTGCAGCGGTGCCACAAGCACGACCTTGCTTTGAAGCGCATTGCAACACTTGCAGTCTGGGCAGTTTGCTTCCGCAGCGGGGTCGGATGCGGGCCATGAAAACACTAGCGATCATGATTCTTTCGCAACCCTACGTTTCGCGAAGTAGTGTTTGCACCGAGCTGCCTCACGAATTCATATCGGCACCATGCACGCATTCAAAGTAATGTAGGTGCATGTGCGAAAAGACTAGGATGCAACCGTCAAACTATGTTAAGCCTGGTTGTTGTCCCGGTCCATTCGCCCCCACCTCACACATTGGGGGGTCACAGTGACAAACAATTGCCCCGGCCAAGCAGATTGCTAAGCCACACGCAATGCTAATGCCCACTGCTTATGTTGTTGCAAGTTCATGGCCTTGGAATCACAATCAGAATCACTGTGACCACACTCGAGCTGGGTGCGGGACCTTGCCAATCTCCAGATGCTGCTTCCTTAGCGAAACAAAACCTTTTAAGATGTAAATAACCGATTGGCAAAATTTCCTGAGATGCGGTGCTTCATGGGACTGCCTGCCGCTGTCTGATGGGATCTCTTGCTCACAATGGCAGGCATTCATGGATGCCTTTAGCAAAACGAGGATGGCGAACCACGAGGAAGCCTCATTGCTGCCATGAAGTTGCCGAGCATGCCCTGATCCCACGACTCTTAAGCCTAACACATTACGTTTCAGGACGGGATGGCCATACTGCTTAGCAGCATACAGCGCGTTGCATGAAAATGTACAATGCCGTTGTTTTGCACCCATTGGAGGCTGGCACGCAATGACTATTTTGAAGCGTCTCTTGAGGCTGTCACTGGGATATTGATTTAGCATGGCATGGTCTGCACGAAGTCGACCACGCAGAAAAATGGCCCGGTTGTTGCTGTACATGTCAAGCCAACTGATCGTTTCATCAACAATCGCTCACGAGGCTTATCAACCTTCACGGGCCCTGAAATGAAAAACATTTGGGCAGCAACGGTCTTTCAATCCGTGATGCCTGGCCGGATGGTGGACAAACCACGGAATTCCACGTCGGCACTTACCACCAGAGCCTCATTGCCAAAGGTGGCTTGCTTTTGAGCGGCAAGTCACGTTGAGCAGCCTGCCAAAAACGGTTCGACCGGCAGAGCGAACCAGGGTACGCGGGTCCAGTACGCATTCACTTGCCCTGTTCAGCATGAATTTTTAGAGTTGCCTACGCAACGCGCATTTTCATTCAGAATTTTAGGGGGCTCTTGCTATCAAATTTTGGGACGGGGCGAGATGACGGTGTAGGATCTTCGGATGTCTCCGGGTTTACGGCACAAGGCATTTGAGTGTACGGCTAAAGAATTCCAACTCGGCGGCTGGCAAGGAAAATTAGGTTTTAGGCCGTCTTGAACTTTTCCGTAATGCCCCCTACACATTGAATATTCCCGTGTCAGGCAAAAAGATTTGGGTTTTGGGGGTCATTGTTTGAAGTACTTTCGGGAATCCTGGAAGGAACACCCAAAAAATCACTCATATCAAAATTCAAGTCCATTCGTTCAATATACGGATATATGTAAATATATTCCGGACCTTTGCAACAGACTCCATCTTTTGCACGTGAACGGAGGTTGGGCTCAAAGTTATAAGGTTGCATACGTACGGCATTGGAGGGTGGGCGTTCCCATCCCTTTTAAAACACACATGGTAGCGCAATTGCGCCAATATTGCCAACCACGCTCAAGCGGGAGGGCGGAACCAAAAAAAATTCAAAGCTGCACTCAGCCAAACCCTTTGACATGTACAAATGACAACCGATCACTCATATCAAAATTCACGTCCATTCACTCAATCTTTGGATATATGTGAATAAATTGCAATCAGGACCCTTGCAGCGGATTCCATCTTTTGCACGCGCACAGGGCCTTGGCCCAAAGTTGTAAAGATGCATACATCCGGCATTAGAGGCTGGGCGCTCCCATCCCTCTTAACACACATGGTAGCGCAATCGCTCCAATATTGCAAACCACGCCCAATTCGCGAAAATAACTATGGGACCGAGCTGCATTTTGTATCCCTTATCCAAAGGTACGTGCGCCGTACTTGCTCAATGCCAACTCTGAACGCATCGGGAAGCAGAGGACAACTACCTTTTGAGGAAACGTCGTTTTTCAATGATTCAGCGGGTGCAACATACCCGGTTGCGGGGTGGCCTTCAAGCACACTGGAACACTACACTACCTGGCCACTATCCTCACTGGCCCTGGATGGTTTCAAATTTTCTCATGGAAGTTAAGCACGCAAAAGGGTACTTGGTCCTACTCAGGTGGACGAAGTTTCTGTGTACAATGGGTGCACCAACTGTGCGGGGCTCCAAATGGCCACAATTGCGGCAAACTGCTGACGATTACGCCGCCTCCATTGCTCAGCTGAGGGAAAACCGCCGAAACCGTGAAAGTGGGGGTCAAGGAGAGGAGCTACTTGAGCTGTCACTGCACCGAAAGAGCTTCCAGGCAGCCCAACAGCGTCTACCTACTCAGGTGCAGGAGGTCCTGCAGGAAGGCAGCTTGATACAGAATTACAAGAAGGCTGGAGTCGAAAGCAACCATCGAACGTCTGCTGCTACGGCGTGGATTGTCGAACATGCTGGCCAGTGGCAGCTGGCGCCAATGGCATGCGCAGGCACCTGGCGCTACCTTGCTGGTCCTCAATCCATATAGGATGGGACCGTGGGCAGGAATCACGGAAACAAGGAGATTGCAGGATCCCTCTTCATTGTGTGAGTCTTTGTGAAGGGAAATGACCACGCCTTGCTGAAGGATCACGCTGGTGTACGTGTGGGATGGCAGGTAATGGTTTAGCATCATCTGAGACCCATGTTCTATTGGATTGCTGACAAGAGGCCCGGCAGCACGCATATCATTTAAAACCGATCGCGTATCATTTAACGGTGACCAACGTATCATTTAATGGGAACCAACGTATAATGTGGGGACCGTAAACGTATAATACGGTAAGCTCTAACGTATAATACGGTAAGCTCTAACATATCCCTTGGGAAGTCAACACGTATAAATCCGTATAAGTTGACCAAGAGGCTTCGGCTGCGAACTGCATTTTCTCACACAAGCCGGCACTGTGCTGGTCTTGAAAACTGCTCTAGTTTTAGTCATAGTCATACTTATAGTTGTAGTTATAGTCAGAGTCATAGCTATAGTTATGGTCATTGTCATAGTCATAATTATAGCAACTTTTTATAATTCAAAAGGTTATACGCCAGAGTCATCGTCCTCGTCATAATCATCATTCATTATTATTTATTTATAGTCATAGTCATAGTTTGAAATATATACACTGCATAATTTCTACAAGCTGAAAACTTGAATACAATTACAAACAAAAAAAGATCTAAGCTTTACAGTTATACATAAGTTATAAAGCAGAAACCAATAAATCATAAGTTTCTAAATGATAAATGATATAATTGATATATATATATAAGTTCATAACTTTTTTGCGCACGGGCTGCAGCAGCATTCCGAGGTGCCTCTCACAGCACCGACCCCTGAATATAAAAGTATCTATCACTTTGCGTTGATTTTGAGGGAGATTTCTGGCGGCCAGAAGTCTCCCTCAAAGTCAGCGCAAACTGAGAAAGTTTTTTTTTTAGGGGACGGTGCTGCAAGAGGCACTGCGGAGTGCTGATGTAGCCATTGCGCATCTGCCATAAAACAGTGTTGAAAGTAGAACTTGCCATGCAGAGCTGCCACATGGGGGCCTCAGGCTTCTTACTTCGACTGCCCTTGGGTGGTGTGCCTGAGCCTGTTCGTCGCGCGCCAATACTAGAATCCAAGCGGCTCAAGAACCCTGAGTCCGAAACTTCAAATCCGAAAATTCCTCAAACACCCCTAAAGCAATGAAACAGGACGTGTGTGTTTTTCAGACAGCTCCTCGAAACTTCTCTCTCGTTCCTGGGTGGGATGGGCCATAGTAGTATAGTCAGACGGACATCATACACTGTTATGATGCTGTGAGATGTAGATGATTCAAATAAGTTGTGACGCTATTTCTTCATTGATCCTGAATGCTGTTAGATATATAGAAAAATTTGTATATTTATAGAATTTATATAATGAACCTCTGGAGCAGCTCGCTGCCTGTGAGTCCGCCAGGTTTACGTCGTACGTTTATTCCGGATACGTCAGAAGGGCTCTGGACATACGCTTTACGATCACAAAACGGCCGTTTACGATCGTAAACGGCCCGTTTACGATCGTAAACGGCCCGTTTACGATCGTAAACAGCCCGTTTACAATCGTAAACAGCCCGTTTACGATCGTAAAACGTATGTTCTGAGCCCTGCTGACGTATCCGGAATAGACGTACGTACGACGTAAACCTGGCGGACTCACAGGCAGCGAATTGTTCCAGAAGTTGGTTATCAATATTTTGTTAATATATAAAGTGCATCAAAAACTTTGCAACTTACTTGTATAAATCTACATATCACAGCATCATAACAATGTATGATGTCCTTGTGATTACACGATGATTATCATGGAATTATGGGGACTCATCACACACAGGAAACAAAACTTTCGAGGAGCTGTCTTTAAACACGCACGTCCTGTTTGATTGTTTTCAATGTGTTCAAATCAAAGAGGACGCCCGGGAAATTGACATACCATCCAGGGACGGAAGCTTTCGAGGAACGGTCTTTCAACACAGGGTGTCCTTCCTTAGTGTTTTCCATGTCTTCAAAGAATAGAAACAAAAACGCCTGGTAAGAAAGCCGCCGAAGAGCAACTTCAAGGAGATTATAACTAGATTATATTATATGTATAATTACAACTATAGACTACAGACTAAACTATAAGACTATATATAGACTATGGACGATAGACTAGAAGCTACACTATTATGATGTTATTATCATTATCTGTTCTTGTCAAGTAATGAAAGCGATGGCTATGCTGCAAGACAATAACTTATAATAGTTTATAGCTTACGTATAACTTGTATGACCGTATAACTTTTTAACTTACTATAACTCACAGCATTTTTTCAGTTAGTAATTATTAAACGATAACTATAACTTATAATAACTTATAACGTATTAACATAACTTAACTTAACTGATCATTACGCAATTATAATTGTAACTGTAATTGTAATTCTAAGTAGGATATACTTAATATAGTAATATATAATAATGATCTATGTATAATCGCCGCCAATGACTCCTTACTTTTTGGAGACTTAGGCCTCAAGACTTCAGACTTTACTTGACCTGACGTAAGAAACCTAAATTAATAAGAAAAAAACTTAGGACACTTGCAACCTTCTACTTTGCACTTGTAAGACGTGTCAGGAAGCCCAGTAATTACAATTGACACATGCATGCGCAAACTTAATGCTTGAATGTTCAGAAGCACGGGGCTGGTATTCTTCTCGCAAGTCGCTGCTTTCTTGATGCCAGATATAAATCGGGTGAGATTTCCACCAATCCGGATGCGAGAAAGCGCAGCTGCTAGCAATTAGCAACAAAAAGAACAAATGCGTGTTCGAAGAGGGCTATACGTTATACGTTTCCCGCACATACGTCATACATTTGACCCGGATACGTCATACGTTTAATCTGGATACGTTATACGTTTGACATGGTTACGTTATCTGAAAATATATGATACGCAAGGGGGGTTCCAATTCCTATAGAACGCACTTGCACATGGTTCTTGAATTTAGACAAGTAATGGTTGAAGAACCTGCAGATTGCAGACACGGCTTGCCTAAACTTCGTGTTGCTTCTCCTTAAACCATAAACACCCCCCTGATGAATGCACCTGCAGCAAACACATGAGAAGACCCTCTGTGAACTGCACCAAGTCCTGTGCTGTAGGGATCTTCGGAAACTCTGACGCGAGGATCCCTGCTGGCAATGTGACGTCTATGGCCGTGCAGGCTGCATCTGGGTGGGGACCAGCACCAGACGCTTGCAAACCAAACTGTTCTAGGGTACGAGGCCACTCTGCAGGAGCTATCATTTTAGTAAAACCGTTTGCGATTTGGTCTTCACGCTTGCAATAGCTTGCGGAGATGTGAGGTTCGGCCAATTGCTCGGACATAGAGGCGATGTTAATCCGGTGTACGCGATTGCAGTGATGCAGTTTAGCAGAATATGCTGACACCAAGACTTCTAGCAGTGTTTCATCGTCTTGATGGAAGACAACATCTACTGCATGACCGAGTAGGTGTTTTAACAGGACCTGGATATTTAAAGCTTCACCGAACATAGCAGAAGCCATAGCAATGGCCTCGGCCTCGGGCGTACTGCGTGCTTCGCTGTACTGACGTTTCGAGTCCACCACACGGGAAACTTGTGGCTACCAGTAGCAGCCAACATCAGGACACCGCGTGTGGATTTGGCCGTATGCAAGCACGAACCGAAAGGAATCAGTCTTGCGGCATTTCGCCACTGATGCAAACAGGCAGAGGTCTGATGTCGAATGAAGATAGGATATCATTCTGAGGAGCTGCGTGTCCTCCAAACGGGACCATGACACGAGAAGCCAGCTGCCGATGATACAGCACAAGTCTGGTCTGGCCAGTCTGCCGAGCCATAGTGTTGTCATCAGGACCTTGGCTGCAACGATGTTCAGCTCACCTGTCTTTGCGAAATCCTCGTCAATGGCCAACGATTCTGGCAAGCAAGGCGTGTTGACCTTGCGGATAGCTAACCAGTTCGCAGTAGGCATCTACGACTTGTTCGGCAAACGACGTCATATCAAGTGTGAGCGTTGTGAGATTATCATTACTTGTGATCCTATGACTCTGATCCCTACCCAAGATTCGGGCGTTAGCATCTTGGATGATAACCTCAGGCTCTAGCTTGATATGTGCGCGTAGCTTACTTCAAAATTCTTGGTGTAGACGCTTGGGTCCTGATAATGTCAGGTCGTTTACGTAGATGTTAAGGAGTAAAACCTGGTCACCTACTTGAAAAAGGAAGTTAGACGGAAAGAGGTCGAGTTCGACGCCACCGAGTGACGAAAGCACTGCGGAGAGATGCCTTTGCCAAAGTGCGCCGGCCAGTGGATGGCCGTATAGAGATTTTCGGAGTCTCACGACCAGCTTGGATCCGGGCGCGAACATCGTCTAGCCAAAGTTCTTCGGGTAGAATCACCCACGTGTCCGGCTTTCCGGCCTCGGACAAGTCTGCTTGCAGAAGCGCCTGGACGGCGTCTGCCCGGACTACTACCCTGGACGCCCACGCGACAATACAAAACCTCCTAACATTTCATCATACATCAGCCATCTACACCCCCACACCCCCTTGAAGGGAAAAAATCATAGCCATATAGAGCCATGGAAGCTCCAAACACTTCTTCAAACATCAGCCATCCAAACCCCCCCCACCCCCTCAAAGCGAACAAAAAGACTCCAAAAAGGACTCCTGCACTTGCCACACAACACCCAGCCCGGACTCCTGCCCGGACCACTACCCCGGACTCCCAAACGACAATATGAATGCTCCTAACTTTTCATCATGCATCAGCCATCTA
>CAJNIZ010047304.1:161225-175804 GCA_905231905.1 Symbiodinium pilosum | reverse complement strand
GGGCAAAGAAGGTGAGAGGGACCGTCCGTAGGCCGGAGGGCACCCCAGGTCAACACTCACTCACTCACTCACTCACTCGAAAGGTATTTTGCAGAGTACCCGGCCCCTGATAAGGCGAGCCGTAACCAGATGGAGGCCCAAATTCGGACAACTCCCACAACAGACAATGTTCTATCTCACTTGCAGATGTTCAGAGACCTCCTTAGCCGTGACGCATACTGTCTCATGCTTGAGCACTTATTGCAACACGTTAAGGGACGCGTTCTGTCTAGAGGTAGACTAATCTACACCGCAGACATGTTGCATATCATGTCGGCCCCAGACGTCGAGGAGCCGGAGCCCACTATACATGATGAATCAGGTGAGTCAGAGTCGTCTTTCTGCTCTCACAATATCATCACTAGCGTGCAGTACAGACTTCTAGCTCTGCTTGAGGATTTACTTGCAGAACATGCAACGCATTCCTGTACCAGGTTTGAACGCTCGCTCCGAGTCGATCAGGTACGGTCAGCCATGGAAAGAGGTTCCAGAGATGAGGTGGGCTTTATCTGTCAGAGGGCTCTCCTGCCAGATGAACAAGAGCACTGGTCACGCATGCTTCATGCAGAGAATCTTGAGCAGTACTTGGTCTTTTAAAAGAGTTTGTCCAACTCAGGCGTCGGCACATGCAGGGACAAAATGGTGCTATTCGGCCCCTAAGGATGCCGCAGTGAGAAGTGTGCTGTGTGATGACAGAACATGTGCCTTGCGTCTGACTGGAGTCATGCGCACGCATACTTATGTGTGTGTTTTCACAATATCAATCTGTGGCTCGAGTAGAGCATACCCCTAATGGCCAGGCCATGCACTGTGCTCAATCACCTCTGACCAGGCTGTTCTTCCAAGCAAGATGCCAAACGGATTCGACAATACGCAGGCATGGTCTCAGGAGGGGGACCAGATAATCTGGCGGAAGCTGGGAGGCAAGACCTGGGGATGCCGACGCGCTACGGCCCCAGCAATCAGATTCCTATGGAGGGCCTGTTGGCCCCTGTGGGGAGCTCACAGGCAGTGGCTGAGAAAAATCGCTATCTCAACGTTCAACCTACTCTCCAAGGCCTCTGCTCGTCAGCAGCATGAAGTTACAGAAGCCATACTTGCTGCCTCAGGTACTCGCTACGGCCCACTCAGTGGTGCCGCCAGCTCCCACTCTTGAGCACATGCGGGAACCGCCACTGCCTCAGATCCATCGGATTATATGGAAGTTGAAGACGCAGCAAGTGACTGCGCAAGCGGAGCCCATGCACCGCAAGTGCCGTCAGGCATTACAAAATCTCCGATTACGCGGCCTCCCAGCAAGTCAAGGGCTCCGCAGTGCTTGAATGAGCCCGAATAGTAATAGAGATGACGCACTGGCTGCTCCTACTCCAGTCTTTAAGCAGAGATGAAAGGGCAGTGTGATAACAAACAGAAAGGTCAGAACAGACGATACAGAGAAGAGCATATTCCATGACTCCACGACAGTTAGCTGGTCCGCAAGGGCTGATTCCGGGCTCGTGACTGTGAGCAGAGATCTGAAGGGTCATCAACGGCACCCGCGAAGGGCCGGCCTGGGAGACGAGCTTACAAGCTTTGCAACTATAGCATGTAAGATGACGCGCCCCAGCAATGCAGAGGTACAACATGCAGGTACATGTTTCAAACCTGGCAACGAACTGCGGTGGGATGGTATCAGGACTCAAAATCATGCCATTGGTGGCTCTCAGAAGCGTGACTCCATGTTCGAGAAGGTCTCTGGCCCTACATCTGAGAATAAGAGCCCGGTCGCGCATCCCGGCACCCGGATCCGGGGCCGTCGAGAAGTGCACGTGTCTTCGGCCACCATCGGGGCTGCCTGGAGGAAGGCCGTGGGCCTGAATAGAAGCCCAAAAGTGAGGATGTGTAGAGTGGAACAGAACCAAGTCGGCGCCCTCTCAGGGACCGATGTTGCTGTAGCCAGCATCTATGTCCGTCCCTGTCTCGCGCGGACATGGAGTCCGGACCCGAACTGCTCAAACTCGAACCGGTTTTTTTGGATGCTGTGTCAGTTGCCTGACGCACCTCTTCAGCAGATGCTGTGAGTCTCCTTACGGGCTCTGCCATGAGTACTTCTTGGAAATTGGCGAAGCCGTCTCTCCCAATAGCTATTTTGCCTTTGCCGTGCCTTAGCACGGCCGAGAGTGCTCGGCCAATTTGTTCGCTGCGGGTTCTTCTTTCAGGAGAAAAACCTCGGCGCCCGCGAGCGGGGCCGGATCTGTGTGCCTCCGAACGGTCTCTGCTTCTGCTATCTCTGTGTCTGGGTTCACGACGGCGTTGGATAGTCAGCACATTTCGGTCACCTGTATCCCAGGGCCGAGTGTGATGCCGCTGCCTGGGTGGGGAGGCGCTTTTTCTTGAGCGTGATCTTCTATGTCGTCTAGAACTAGGACGTGACGAGGGGGTGAAGGTGGTTGGCCGCGGCCACCTGAGGTGGCCGGAGAGGCTGGGTCTGAGACTTGGTGGCCGTCATCGGCGCCCAGACACTCTGAGGGGCCGGACTCTGTGCGGCTTTGCGAGCCTTTGGGACTGTCTACGCTTCTGTCTGTGTCTTGGTGGGTCGGCTTCGGTGAGGAGCCTGTTGGGGTGTTGGTACCGCCTGTCTCACCTGCCTCTGGGCTCCTGCGCAGCAGAATTAGCGCTTGACTTGGAAGTTGACGCACTGCAGCCCTGGATCATAGGGCCTAACAGGGGTCTTCTACACAGGGGAAGGGCGGTCATGATTTATCTTCAAAGGCATAAGCAACAAGATCTGCAGACACAGTCTAAGATCCAGCTTGTACATTTCTCCTGCCATGCAGCCCTCAAGGAGACAAACTGAAGGCACTGCGCCACGTGCTAATTATCGGCCCGATGGTAGTCGGCGCCGCACGGCAGGGGAGCTTGCCGCACGTGCGGCACGAGCAAAAGCTTGGGCGGAGGCTCTGGGAACCGACAGCAGGAGCACAGTCTGCCTCAGCATCGCCTCAGAATGTTCCTAAAGCCTCTGCTCCTCCGAAAGCTTCCTCTACCGCAAAGAGCTCAATGAGACAGGGACAGCTCAGCCCAGCAGAGCATCGGCCCCAAAAAGGGAGCCGTGGCGAGACGTCAGCCCGACCTGCGCAGAGGGACAGCCCAGGCGACACTGGCTGCACACCCACCCGAGTGGAGGGTATTTTTCTAGAGATCGTGGATCATCTTGTTGCCATGAGCTCCCTAGGCACGAGCGTTGACCTTCCCGCCTTCCAACGCGAAGGACATTTGTTCTGCAGCCTCACACGACTTGCCAAAACTCGCAACAACGTGCATGCAGCTGTACAAAGCGAGCGCACCCTTCTTTTTGCTGCAGGAGGCGATGCGAAGCGCATGTCGAAAGCGCCTGAGCTTGAGCGTGGAGGGGGGGGGCCCCCAGAACTTAGCCGGAGGAGTGCCCCCCAGGTGCTTTAAACACTTTATGACAACGTCACCCCGCCCTTATCAAAACCCTGCAGCCGAAGGGACTTTTTGCTCGAACGCTATGCACATGTGCAGGTGAAACGTGCTCTTACAGGGGCAGACATACTGCAAATGGGAGGGGACTAGACCTCCAAATGATGTAAAAGCCTCCAGTGAGGAGTCGACATCAAAACGGGCACCTACCAAACACTGTTACAGAAAAATGGAGCTAATCTCCTGAGGCAGCAGCCCAAGCTTCCTGTAGAAGCTGCCGATATACTTTGGGAAAAGCCCATAGGGGCAGTAGGCACCAATTATGGTCCTGAGCGAAGTGTACAGGGCGTACCGCCCATTCATGAGGCCATTCAAAGGGCGTAACGTTCAGTGCAGGCACAGCGAATGAAATTGTAACTGTACACAAAAGACCCAGGCCCTTCAGTAGCTGGCAAGGCAGGAGCTCAGAAGGCCGCAGCCGGCACCGCTAGCCCCGAAGACGCAGAGAATAACCAGTCGGTTAACCTCGATAGCCTGCTGGACTACTTTGAGGCCAACTTCCCACCAGGACACGAGCGTGAGAGAAGTGCACTGTCAGACCCCGTAAGGCCCTCTGAAAGAACCCAAGCAGATTTCTCCCTCACACAAATCTCTCGCTCTGGGGGCGTTTGAACACCTTGACAGTAGGGGAATGGCAGGACTGCCTTCTCACCGAATTTTCCTCACCACACTTGCCACAGATCCAGTGAGTGCTCTCCTGGAACACGTTGCGGTAATTGGCTTCTTAGTGAGCTTTGCGTGCTGGGTCCCCGCCCTCGCCATAGACTCTCTGGACCCGGGCCTGTAGCCTCGAAATTTGTCCGGAGGTGGTCGGGGTGGCCCCGCAGCAAGGGCAGCTTGGGCCCGGATATACGAGCGGGGGGGGTTGCGGTTGCTGCTTGAAGAGGAGCGGGGCCCGAGTCCCCGTCACCGGTAGGGCCATAGTAGCCCCAACAGAGGTCCCGAAGTACCGGTCCAAGCTAGGCCCCAGAGATGTGGATTGTCGGGCCCGTTTTTCTTTAACGGATGTTTCATCGTTGATGAGCACACGCCCGAATCCCTCAGGATGTATTGCACCGTTACCGCAGCCCTTTCGGCCCTGGGTATAACGAAGCCCACGATCTTCAACTTCTCTACCAAGCTTTGCAATGGCGGCCGAACCGCCAGCGCCGTGGACCGATGGAGGATGAAAGATTGGTTGCTAGAGGGCAACAACGCGTGGGAGATATTGGGGGCCCCCCCCGGCTCGGATCTCGCCGATATCCTCCGTGCGTTTCGGCGCTTGTCCATCCAATACCATCCGGACAAGCAGCGCCACAAGACTGACAATGAAAAGGCCGAATCGGCATAAAGGTAAACATGAACTGCATCAGATTCCAGTCTCCAAACCTCTTGACAAGCTCCATATTCCCCGTGGCGGCAAATAGGGCCGTGGCTCCCCCTTTACGAAGACTGTGAGAGCCAACAAGTTCCGGGGGCTACCCCAATGCGGTGCTACACACGCGTAGCAGGGATGAGACATCCTCACGAGTAGTTCCTTTACTCCTAGAAGCCAATACTGGAAGTGCGGGGTCATTGAGCCAGTGGGGGTTCAGGCGAGCATGCTTTTTTAATGTCAGGATGGGGCAAATTGAACAGCCGCTCAAGTGACAAGTGATGGGTTCGAACCTGGAGAACTGGTCATTCTTTGCCTCCCGAAGCTGAAGTACAATCGTAGTCGCGTCCCAAAGGCTACATCGGGTATCTCCCTCCTTGAAGAACTCAAGATCCCGACCCCGGAGCACCTGGGAGGTGCTTTCAACAACTCCTGAGAAGGTAAACACTTGGAGGCCCTGAGCATGAAAAACCAGCCAAGGCACACGGCGGAGCAGAGCGCCGCTGCTTCGGGACGGTCACGGCCACCGTTTTGAAGGTAGGAGTGGAGCCAGCGATGTCACGGGGATTTTGTGTACCTGAGGGCCATCCCAACGGTGCAACCATTGAAGTGCAGCCCAAAGCCTGACCCTACCTTGAGGGGGTCCATAAATTTAGAGGCTATATGAGCGTAACGTATCCCTGAAAGCCTCTGCCTGATGCCTTGGGCGGTACGCCCCATTCGCTGGCGGAGGAAGACCACAAAACGAATGAGCCACTGCTCATCCTCTAGGCGCTCTGCTCTAGTCTCTTCACTGAGGAAAGGATCACGCCCAGACGAGGCAAGGAATAATTGCCACTGCTTCCAGCCGGCTCCGTAGGACCTTCTTGTTGAATCGGCGAGCTTTGACAGGATAGCTTCCTGAGCAGTGTCGTCGAGGTCGGAAAGGCCTCTGTTCTTTTCGAATTTGGGCATGCGCTGGGCAAAGAACTTGTCCCGCTCATCCCCCAGGAAACGGGGGACAACCAAGTGTCTTCCCAAGCGGAAGGGAGAGGGGTGCGGGGCTGCCAGGAAGCCGGGAAAAAGTCCAGCTTTTTGTTGGGGTTGGCTTTATTTCGATGCCACGCTCTGAGCCACACCTGCGCTCGACCGTGTCCCAGCGACCCAATTGAGACTCAATTGCCCTTTTTCACACGCTTCCTTTCTTTTCCTCCCGGATCTTGTGAAAAGGAAGCCCAGAACTTGGTCGATGTCCCTTGGGCGCATTAGAAGCTTCGGAAGCATACGAACCAAACTTGGTCAAGGCTATGGCGGCGCTATCAAGCCACAAGGGGACACAAGTCCCGATTACCCAAACCTGGTGCAGCCACACCCGCATTGGCGCGGGGATGTCCATTCCAGGGGACGCAAGCTGGCGCGCCTCTTGCCCTAACGGGTCTTCCCCTGCAAGGACCATGGCTGAATGAGTGGCTCCGTCAAGGAGAGTCTCCCAAAACTCGAGGCATTCCACTCGGGTCCAACCCTTTGCTGCCATGCTGTCCTTCACCTCCCGAGTGGGGCCCGGCTAATCCAATCTGCCATCTCATTGTGGTAGGTACGAATATACACTGAGTGGCAAGTAAAGTTGTGCTCGGCTTCAAGACGCTGAACCAAACAAATCATCAACCGGGCAAAGGGGTTCCGAGGCCGTCTTTTTGTTAGCCAGGATCGCACGTTGTCGTTGTCCGTGACATACAAAACCAGATCGCCCTTCCAGTTGGAAGCCTCCCGGCCAGCGAAAGCCACGAAAGCCATAAGCTCAACAATGGAGATGATCTCCCCGTGATCCGAACCCGGGAGCTTCGCAGCAAGTTGTGCGAGGTACGGAGAGGCATATTCGGACGCAAACTTTCGGCCTTTCCAGTCAAGGCTTCCAAAGCGCTCCAGAGTGGCGTCTCCTCCAAGGAGTCTGAGACGATCTGAAGCACCCGGCATGGCCAGCCTCTCCAGGAACGGCAAGAGCTTATCAAAGGAGGCGCGGAAGCTAGCGCTCAAGGGTCTCTCCAACTGCAGGCGAATGAAATCCTCCCAAGCGCACTCGTGCATCGAAGGGTCGGCTCCTCCGGAAGAATCTGGGTCCGGGGCGGAGCGCCCACATTGCCCCTTCATGGGGCGGTAGAGCGCAGGGAGCCTGGGGAGAAGTTCGGGACAAACCAACGACCAATATTGTGCACATCCGGCCACCTCTTGAAGAAGACGGAGTTGCACCTCCTTGTGCCCCCGACGGAGGGCCGGCTCGGCCAGTAGATACTTTGCTTTCGTGCGCTTGGGCTCGGGCAAGCTGATGACACAGTTTGAGCGAAACTGTTTTTGCAAAGCGTGATTGGATGTGGAATACTTCGTGAGTCGCACCTTTGTTCTGGTATTGGAGAACAACGTGGATAGATACAGAGGCTGTGATTGATGCGGAGCACGAAAATCATTACCGACCAGCTGACAAGCAAACAATGTGGGTGATCATCTTCTTTCACTTCATCTTTGCTACTGCGGAGGTGCCGGTGCGAGCGATGGTGGACCGGGCTACCACACTAATCCGTACGCAGATCCGGCCATTTACTGCTGCAACGCATAACATGCTCGATCGCTTTAAGTCGACCGCTTGGAGGTTCTGAAAGACACCGCTCAGTTATCTACTCTGGCGCTGCCGGCGGGGATAGGGGTACCCGGGAGGCTAAGATGTTTGCGACTTGAGGCTGGCAATGCTGCACTTTGTAACATTGCGAACAAGCAGGCCCTCAATGCACTGCAATGCAAAGCGTGGACCTTTTAACGCAGTTTATCGGCTGATGTTCGTCCAGGTTGGGGAGGAGATCTTTGCAAAGATGATGCTTCAATGGTTAGGCGCCGAATCAGAGGCAAATCAAAGCGCCCTGCTCATTGAACTTCGCTGGTGAAATGTTTCAAAGAGAGACTGCGAGTGTGGACTCTACACAATGCAGCCTTAGCTGCTGCAACTTTCACTGAGGCGGAACAGCAGGCCCTCGATGCTCTTCTTCGTTGTCAGAAGTTGCGTGAGCAGAAGGCTGCAAAAGATGCCAGTCTGCACTTGTTTGAGGCCTCCGCCACTTTACAGACCACCAAACTTCGTTGCCAACGAGCCACAAATTGGTTAAAAAATCGCATCAAGTGTGGTTCCTCATACTTGGATTGGCGCACTGCGCGCAATGAATGCCTCAGGGAGTCCAAGGAGGGCGTCGATGTTAACCGTCGCAATGTGGCCGAGAACGTAAAGCAAGGCAATCAGAAAATCCGGGAGCACAATTTCAGATGGTGGAGTTCGGTTGAAACGCATCATGTCTTCTACGAGGTCGCGCCTAACACCTTCAACACTCCGCATGGGCGCCAACAGAGCCGCAAACCATTTGCGGCTGGCAAAATATGGCTCTTTTCAAGTACCAGGTGTCAAGGTCAAAAGTTTGAAAATGAGATGAGGACAGCGTACTCCCCCAGGCTCCTCAGCTCAGAGAATGTTGCCTCCGTGGCTTAGGCGCTGCTGGTCCGGAGGTTGAACTGCAGAGTTCGGGTACTACCTCCTCAACTGGCGATACACATTCAATCCCAATAAATTTGTTATTGATGATCGGAGGGGGATAGTATTACACGCATCCATATCCAAATACTCCTTATTTTATCATTTTGTGTTTGTTGATTCTTCGACTCTTCTTTATGAGTTTTGGTCCTTTATCATCCAAGACCCTGAACGACCCCACCGCGCAGCTGTGTTTCGCACACGCATCTGCGGGATTATGGCTGTGCATCAGTGTGGTTGAAGACCGGGAAATTCATGCCCATCCGATGCAGTTCTGACCTGGCTCCAGGACAGTATCTATCCACGCAGCAGCTGGCTAATAATGCGTCCATAACCCCCTCCATGCAAGCAAATAAATAAGTTGATTGGTTGGATCTGATCCAGCACCACAAGCTCCTCTGATCAAACGTTTGCTTTTAAAACAGTTTTGCAGGTAGTGTCGCTCGGACGAAGCAGCAAGCGTTTCTGGGATTAAAGTTTCGAGGCTTGGACAAGTTTAAACTGACATGCGAAGCGGCGGACAATTTGAAGGCCAACCGAGGCTCTCAAAGCGGCATGGTGAGTCCAAAGAGATGGAGGGAGGTATTCTCTCGACTTCCCTTTCTTGCTACAATGGATTCATTGATTTTTTCAACACCGCCAAATGTGCTAGCGCCTATGTGAGGGACACACGTGCAGCTATCGATTGCTGATATCAAAGCTGATCCCCAAAGGATTGTGGTCGCATCAGATTGATCGATACCCGGGCGCTGACCTAACAGAATCCCGATTATTATTCAACAGATGCTAGAGTTGACATGCTGCTTACAGCAGCGCAACACGACCAATTGAGAAGCCGACCGGCTGACAGACCCGGCAGACAACATCAGAGCATGATAGGTTGCTAGACTTCACAGACCGACACACCGCTAGACAAAGAGACCCAGAAAACGCAGAGCTCCTGCCTTAAGCCCTCGACCTGCATGCCCAAAGGATAAAGGCGCACCACGCAATCAAACTGAACGTGACGGCTCACGAAAATGCATCAGCTTCAACCAGCCTGATAAAATCTCGGCGTGTGGATCCCGCTTGCGTCAGAGGCTGAAAACCGAGTACGGTGCCCCTACAAATACAGAACCCAAAGCGCTTCCTCACTCCAACATACCCTGATTGCCTGGAACACTTGTCCCACGCAAGTTAGATTTCATTTCCGCAGCATTCGCTGCTGAGAAGGCAAAACTGCGAAAGGTGTTCATCAAAAGGCTTTGTCCCTGCCATGCAGTTGATGTAACTACTTGAGCAGTCAATTAATTGCAATGATCCGCAAAAAAAATAATTCATGAGACATGGGTGGACAATCACATTTCAGGTGTAAGTGCAGCACGCATCGGACCCGTAGGAGAATGGCCTGTCTAAATGCAATGGCTGAAAGGAATGCCAAGGAATTGGCTCAGACCTGTTCTTGTGCCAAATAAAAGTGTCGCAGCCTGAAGTGAACACAATTCATGGGGTTTATGCAAGTTCTGGCCTCTGCCGCTGGGCGACTTGATGTGTCTTGCCTGGAGTTCATGAACATGAGCTGAGACTTATCAACTTCTTGAATCCAAGACAAAATAAGACTGAGAGCTACTGCAGGAACTCACACAAGGCCAGGGTAAGACTGGAACGTCGGATGCCATTTGTTGCATCAATGTCCTGCGTTTGGCGATTTCAGCTGCTGGCTGCAGTGGGCCTGTGATGCTAATATGCGTCGGCATAGTGTCTTCAGCTGTCTTCAACCCAAAGTCCCTGAACATGATGCTTCGTCATTGTTTGGCCAGCATGCTTTGCGGAAAAATGTGCAAGTAGGTTGGTTCAAGCAAGAGATTGATCCTGTTACCATAGATCGTGAGACATGCTCTGGAGCAGTGTGGTCCTTGGTGAGGCATGTTTCATCACACACAAAGGTGATGCCGTCACCCTCAGGCATTCCAAGTGGAAGCAACCAAACAGCAACCTCGGCGACAATGGTTTCAGGTTTTGCCCATGATGATGTAAACACTAATGACATAACAACAATACTGGCAACAACAGAGATCGTACTGCTACGAATAAGACTGTATGAGCCAGAATGTGTTCCTTGACAATGTACAATGCCATGCCATGGCGCCGCTCTTGGAAGTGAGGTGAGGATGGGGTTTCCTCAAAGGGGTAATATAGAGATATCTAAGGTTACACAGAGCAGTGGCATCTAATACTTAGCATCATAGAGAATCGAATGGAACAGAACATGGAAAATGAAATGGAACATGGATTTGTCAGCTATGCCCGAAGCAGTGAGTGCAAATGAGACCAGCAAGGCAAGCCCTCCACTGACACTTCAGACCCTGGCGCTGTTGCCGAGCACAGCCCGGAAATTGCCATAGAGTCCCAAGTTGTACCTGTAGCTGTGATATTTACACTCAACACTCAGGCTGAATTTTCACAGGCAGGGCAATTTTTGAGCTGAAGCGGCGAGTATGCACCACAACAAACTATAGGCCCTCTATACCCTTGAGGAGATATGCACATACTTCAATAACTGGACAGCATAGGTTTAGGAGAGCTGAGGCCCGAACACAGACTTCATGCTGCGTTCAGCAGGCTGCCCATCCTTTCCACGACTCGGAAACTTTTTGTAATACTATCACGCAATGACTTGGTCACTATCAGCATATCAAAGGTGCAACTGGGTTTCCCTGATGCGTGTTGCATTTTGGATGCCGGTTACAGCATGGATCTGGATATGGCAGTCTCTGTCATGGTGTGAGATTGACACATCAAGGCATTATCATCTTAGGAAAGAGCACGTTAAGGGTTGACCAGTTAAGGAAACAACGGACTGTGGAGCAGCAAAAAAGGCTTCGCAAGGCCAAACCATGCGGATGCTGACAACTGCCATGAGGAAGCCCTCACCATATTAAAACTTCTCCCCGGCCTCAATTTCTGAATATGCCTGCATGGCATATCCAACAGGTACAGGCACTTGTGGAATTTACACAGCAAGGGTGGTAGCGCGGTTGCAGCCTGCGCTTGCTGCTTCACGCCGTGAGCTTTGAATGACGCTTGGCTGCAAAACTTGTACCGTTTCCAATTTGGAACAGGCATGTTTTCTTACTTGCCACACCGCCTTCCTGGCTCATCAAAAGTCAAAAACTTGGGGTTTTGAAAAAGCAAGGGCCCCTCTCTGGGGATTCTGGAACAAGGAGTCTGGTGTATTGGGGGTTACGGTGTGGCCCATATTCATGGACACCCCTGCAACTGTGACCCAGGGAGCCAACCCAGGCCAACCTTCGGCAGCGACTTCTCACAGAACTCGATGGTTGTCAAACCTCTTGAAATGAGCCTCACTACTGGACAGCTTGATTCTCAATTTACTTGCAGAAGTCGTGTTCCTAGGCAGGCATGTGCCCTGGAAACTGCGGGTGTTTGACTCCAGTTGCGCTGCTTTTCATGAGGCACAGGCCATAGGTGCATAGCCAGGAAAGCGCTAACCTTTGCAAACAGCACTCGAGAGATTTCCTTCTGAGAGCTTGCTGCTGCAGTTGATTTTGGTTGAGGCGGCGGCTAGGAAGGCCAAGATGAACCTGACATTTCCCATCGATAGGCGTAAAAGTGATAGTAGCATCATGGTAATACTAAGTGGAATACTCATCAGAAACTAGTAAGCTGCAGCTCAACTCAGCGTGCAGCACGCTGGTTCTAGACCTAGCTGCAGCACAAGCGTCGCCAAGAACTCGCCAAACAAGATGATAAACCTTCGTTCAGCTGCTGACTCACACATGGCAGACATAAACCTTCAGTTTTGCTAACGCTGGTCGGCTGTCTGCGGCACAGCTTGAACAAGCATCACTTGTGTTTATCATCAGCATGATTCGGACCCGGTCGCATTTCTTGGAAGGGCGTCTGCTCAATGTTAACGCAACGAAGAACAGACTCGCTCATCGACCACATGATGAGATGACAGTCCAAGGCCTTGGTTGTTGCCGCCTGTTGGACATGTGTATGCTCTTCTTGCCAATGCTCCGACCATCTGCGCGGAAAATGCTTTTACCATCTTATTCTCATATGGAGTCCAACAACATTAGGGAAGCGAGCCTCATAAAACTTTCGTTGCAAGCCCAGGCTCGGAATAAAAGAGCAACAAGATGAAAAACTTGTAATTGAAGCAGCCAACGCAGTTGTAGATCCACGGGCAGTGATGGTCCATCTTCAGAATGCATGTGCCTAGCAAGCTGAGAACCCAAAACCTTTAGTCCTGTAGTCAGCTCAATGACTGCATAATGCAGTAGCTTCTGATAACAGTGGATAGGGACATCGAAGCTACTAAGCAGATCGTTTCCTTGCCTGACCGCTTGGCAACATCAACCAGTTCAACATGCTTTTTGCTGGCCCTGTGACCCTGTGAGCAGCCTACCTGACTCAAGAAGTGGTCGGATAATGTCACAACACGAGTGCATGTAACAAAGATCCCCAATCTCGGAGGGCCACGGTTCCGGGATATGTGGGGCTACATCTTTCTGCACAAGCCCGTGCGTATGATGTACTTCTCTGGGTTCTGCTTGCAGTCAAAGGACGGCAAACTCGGCAATGATGGCATCTGTCAGGCTTGTACTTCCCACACCACTTGCAGTGCCTGCGAGCCCCGAGCTGCTCAAGCATTCCTTATGTTTAACTGCGGCAGTGTATATCATGGTTTTGGTGCTGCGCGGCAGCGTCTCGCATCCACCACACTGTAATCATTTCTGCTGGGGCTAAAGCCATGGGCCTTCGCTCCCCGGATTTCTTGGTCTCCTGTAAGCTCAATGGTGCCAGCACGACCGACTTATCCCTGGGCATATACCTGAGCAAATGGTCAACACTATCCCTTGCACTGGCTTGTGGCATGTTAAACACACACTCCGTGTAACATCTTAAGCCTCTCTCCTGATGAAAACCATCGCGTGTATTTAGGATCTACATGGTCTTCTCGTGGTGTTTCCAGCTCTTGGCCATGCTGCTCCCATTTAGGATCATCAGGGATCTCGCCAGGATGCGTCAAAATGCTACGTACCTTGGCTTGAACGTTGACATGTAAGTCAAAGATGAAACCATGCCAAGAACAGTACAACGCTGATAGCTCCGGGTCATCTTAGTTTGACAAGGCACATAGCAGATCGCCAGCAACACCTTAGATCTGCAATGGAGAGCCACCGGACCTGATTTCCATAAACTCCTCGTATAGCCACAACTTGACTTTGCAAAAGGAACAACTCCTTTGCAACAAACTGCATCTTGCGCTCAAGTCGATGAACTGCCCTTTGATCAATTGAAACCCAAATCTCACAAGCCGAATGGCAGTGATGGGTACGAACATGCTCAACTGGATAAGGCCTTTCAGTGCAGCGTCAAAGAAGCTGCTTGTGTGTAAGCGTAAACTACCAAAATGATCTTGCTGTTTGTAGCCCATATCTCAATTATACTTTGCTTCTAGAGCCACAGTAAGCACCTACAGCTGGCAAAAGCACAACTTTGAAGACTAGGGCCAGCCTGCCGCTGCTCGAACGTGTGTGTTTCTGATGTGTGCAGTGGGAGATTCTGGCAAGCTAAAGGCATTCTGAATGTAGCTCGGGGAGGAAGCTCGCAAGTTCCAGTATGACACGTGAACCAGAACAAGCAGCCCGGGCAATCGGAATGACAATGCTCCCTACAGCGAACATCTTGGACATCTTGTTGGTATCGGTCATCTTAATAATACTCCCAATAGCACTCATATGTTGTTAGCATCATACAGAAAGGAACGACATGTTGATACACTGCCCACTTGCTGTTAAGCACGAGGCCAGCATCTCTTTTAAAGTGCGTGGGATAAACCTCATTGCTTTGATGGGCGCTGCTGTTACCAATTTACCTGGGGAAGCGAATTTAGGGGCTGAATTTCCCTGTGGAGAAGCTAAAGCACAATACACAAATCTTTTTTTTCTCCTCCGGAAGGCTTGACACGGTAACCCCAGGCCTCGGAGCTCACCTGCCGCTGCGGCATCAGGCATCTGACAGACAAGCACATTTGCCACAACACGCGCGCGCACACACACACACACACATGTGAGTTTGCGCGCGTGTGTGTGTGTGTGTACCGTTCTAGGCCATGAACGCAGGGGGTCACTCCCAACCTCATGC